>CAMPET010000123.1:167256-186897 GCA_946803715.1 Beroe ovata
TCACTCCCACTCACACACACACACACACACACACACACACACACACACACATACACAGAATAAAAGAAACCCGCTCAGTTTTTGTTCTTTTGTCCCCCGCGCAGCCTTCACTAAACTTTGGGTAGTTTCCACAGGGGCTTATCCCCCAGTTTTCCCATTGTAAGTGCTCTATCATGAGTACACCTAGCTTGTGATCTTTTACCACCCTACTACAGCATATCAGTATCACGACGTATCACATACTTGTGTAGACAACCTGTCTCCATCAGCAACATCAGTATAGTGTAGGTATAACAACCCCACCACACGATTAGATATATTCACAACTTATAGTATATCGAGTATAAGTATAGTACACCGAGTATAAGAGCGCTTATTCTGCATCGTTGAGGTGTCATTTCTTATTCATTGATCCACGCCCCCGCTCTGTTAGTCTATCCTGTCATTTCTCAGTACTCAAAAGTTTCGAATTGTAACATGTGGTTACATTGTGGCTGAAAATGTGACACCCTCTGTAAAATAGACTACCGTTTGTAACACCCTGTAACATAGATTACCGTTTGTAACACCCTCTGTAACATAGATCACCGTTTGTAACACCCTGTAACATATTGGTTCGGATTGTAACACCCTGTAACACATATTACCGTTACTAGGGATCGACGAATGGCGGATGTCGGAGTTTGAACGATATCATGACAGATATCAACTCCTCCATTGCTTCCCTTGATTCAGCAGGGTGAGTTCATAGCAGCATTGGGTTGGTGAGGTGAGGGGGGTAGGGTTGAAGGGGTGAGGGGGTGGGTGGGGTTGGTTAGGTGAGGGAAACAGCAGAGTGAGTTCAGAGCAGGATTACGATTCTGCAATTTGGGTCAGTACTCATTACTTTTCATAATTCACAGTTTATCATCATCGTCTTTTCTCACGGCTCTTCCCACTGTTTTTCTGTGATTTAACATGTGTGTCAAAATATTATCATACCAAACGTTTAAACAGTACAAATCATAGCAGTGATTGCAACACTATCACAGATATTGCAACATAAGATCACCCGGCTATAGTACAGTGGCAATATGACCGTATCGTAGAAGCATATCTACAAGATCCTGCCCATTGGTTTCTCTCAATAACGTGTTAGGTTGTAGCCCACGCATCACAACCCTAGTTTATAACTCTTCTGTCAGGGGTCTATGATGTGTGACAGAGTATCCCTGATAACAGTGTTGAATGATGTGTGTTTCTAATCGCAGTCATGTTTCCATCTTATCTCGTACATTCCCGTAGCATCGGCAACTGGTTATGAAGAAACGTGGCTATCAGCTCCGTAATGTGGTTATTACTAACAAATTCACACTTTTCACGGTGATTGGTCACATCAAAGGGCCCGAGTTTGAAGTGGTCATTCTCTCTCTCTCTGATACCAGTCAGCCCACTGGCCACGTCATGTTGTACTGTGGTGACGACTGATGATGTACCATACCACAGTCCAGGGGATGGCATGGGTGTTGGTGAAGTGGGACGAGTGGCGAGGGGAGTGGGTTCCGGGGTGACTCAGTGGGGTGTTAAATAGTGGGGTAGTTAGTGATTTATATATTGGTTTTTCCGAGTGGATGTGTTGAGTGAGTTGAGATGGGTGGTTGCCTGTAGTTAGAGTGTACCATGTTCTACTGTTCTAGTATACCAATACTGAGTATCGTGTGTGTGTGTGTGTGCATGGAGTTAGAGTGGACACCGTTACCATGCCAACCATGGGCATCATTTATAGCCTGAGCTCATTTGGATGCCGGCCTAATGAGAAACTGCACAAAGTAAATACTGAATAATGGATATGTTGAAGTACATGTAATGATTTATATGGAGGTCCCTATATTATTCTGGACCTGTAATGTATGCCTAACCCCTTTACACCACATCTCTTTTGACGCAAGTATATTGACTCCATCACTGCTCCTTGTTACTCCTTGACACCACTACAGTGATTGACACCACCTCTCTTTTCTCCAGACAGTCGGAGGACAACAGCTCTCTGTTCGAGGGTAGCAGTTACACGACTGGCGGCAGCATGACGGAGAGCATGGCGGAGTTGGCGGCTGAGGACATGATTGTGGCGCTCCGCACCCAGCGAGCACAACTCCTCGAGAGAAGAGCGGAGATGCAGATGAGAGTCATCATGCTGGAGCAGGAAGAATCGGTAAGTGCGGGGACCAACTGTTATTATATGTTGAGGTGTGGTTAAATGTGCCATACACCGTGTATGTGTATGTGTGTGGGGAATGGGAGACCACACTGGACAGCGCACAGGGGTAGGAAAAGGCTGCACGCGCCATTGTGTAATGTGTGTAGTGATTTTTCTATGTTCATCTCATTTCTCATCACGCTGCACATATTCACTATTTGTGTATAATTGTTATCATACGGTGCATTGATGATGACCAATTATTATTCTTCGATGCTTCGCACTTCATTCCCGCGGGAAGCCGCACTCTCTCTCTCCCGCCATCACGGCGCCAGCCCGTCTCAACAGCCTCGTCTCAACCTTGCATGTCTATCTCTGTCCAACTTCAGACATTGGCATGCAAGTTGATATAACCACAATCAGTCGTGTACATGTCAGAAAATGTATTGCTGTCCTCTCTCATTATGTCATGATATATGAAGATTGAAGCTGTGTGTATGAATAACAGAAGCTCAGGGCAATGACCGGTTGTGAATGAGTGTAATCTATATTTGATCCAGTGAGATGACTAATTATACCATAAAAGGGCATGGTGACTCGCACCTGCTGACCAAGGCTCCTTAGCTATTGTTTGGAACTCTCGATGTTTGTAGACTGCTGCTCTGAAGTCTTCACAAAGAATGATGACGGGCTATTCTTAATTTAGCTGAAGTTTAGTCAGAAAGTGGTGAACAATAATGGTCCCCATCCTTAATCATGATAGCGATGTCATGTTGGACCATGGTAAAGTGGTTAAGTTTTTGAGCTGGAGCCAGTAAACTATCCTCCATTCATCATGATAACGTGCAACAAACTTCTCACGTGACCAGTCCTTGTCATGTGACTAGACAGCTGACACACACCCTAGTTACCATGGTGACATGGTCTACACCCGATGTATGACATGCAATGAGTGATTGCTTGGTAACTCAATGAACCATGCAACCATGGATCTCCATATAATGGCACCCTCATTCTACGACAGTGATCATTTCTCCCACTATACCCCGCTTTTCTCTTTGATAATGGGTGTTGTTGTTGCAATGTCTCCGCTCTACGACAATCTCAACACTACCAGAACCAGCCTCAACACGGTGTGTGTGTCTGTGTGTGTGAGTATGTGTGAGTGTGTGTTTGTGTGTGTGTGTGTGTGGCGTCACTCACCACTATAGATACCTACCTGTACTGCCACATCATTCACCATCCTCTCCATTGAGTATCCTCTCATAGAACAGTGCAGCCGCATAAATTTCCTCAGCATATTTTCCAATCTCCTCACCCAACGCTCCAAGAATCTCTCACCTCTGAATGCACCTATCACTGTAACATTCTCACCACTGAATGCACCAATCACTGTAACATTCTCACCACTGAATGCACCAATTACTGTAACATTCTCACCACTGAATGCACCAATCACTGTAACATTCTCACAACTGAATGCACCAATCACTGTAACATTCTCACCTGTCACTGTAAGTGTAACATTCTCTCTCCTGCGCATGGCGGGTGCAAAAGCACCACTGTAACGGTAAACTCTGCAGGCGATACTGAGTGGTGAACGTGTCCAGCCAGTGGCAGGAACTGACTGGACCAGGAAACACGTGAACACCGGGTTTTCAATCAACAATCCTACCGAGGGCATTGGAACAATGGTAAGTTCCATGGTAGAAGTGTGGAACTTGGAGNGTGTGTGTGTGTGTGTGTGTGTGAGTGTACACTGCACATGTGTATGTGTGGCGTCACTCACCACTATAGATTACTACCCGGACTGCCACATCATTCACCATCCTCCCCATTGAGTATCAGAGAACAGTGCAGCCGCATGAATTTCCTCAGCATATTCTCCAATCTCCTCACCCAACGCGCCATGACATTCTCACCACTGAATGCACCAATCACTGTAACATTCTCACCACTGAATGCACCAATCACTGTAACATTCTCAGCTGTCACTGTAAGTGTCACATTCTCTCTCCTGCGTATGGCACGTGCAAAAGCACCGCTGTAACGGTCAACTCCGCAGGCGATACTGAGTGGTGAACGTGTCCAGCCTGTGGCAGGAACTGACTGGACCAGGAAACACGTGAACACCGGGTTTTCAATCAATAATCCTACCGAGGGCATTGGCACGATGGTAAGTTCCATGGTAGAAGTGTGGAACTTGGAGTGAAGCTTAGAGTTCAGATTCTTTCTCATCCCATATAACCGTAGTGTCGTAGTGATAGCTAATAAAAGTACACGTGATTCATACTTACAGTTACACGTGCTTATCACAGGATGAGGTATCGCAACTGGAATTTGACGTGGAAATACAGAAGAAGATAGTGCACGCTGCGCGGCGTCTTGCACGTGAGCATGGCATAGGTAGGAACGTGAAGCGGGAGCGGAAAACTGCAACACAACGCGCTCTGCTCAAGTTACAAGAGCTGGAGAGGAAGTTGCAGAGTGCAAAACGATTCCAGCGTCCTGTGAGCTGCGGTGACGAACAGACTGATAGGTTAGTCATATCGATAGTGCTACTGGAGTATCGCTTCAGTTAAGCATTCCTCATCTTGGTAATTGTTCATTTAATCAAACCTTTCCCTGACACAATGCTTTCTTATCAGCGAGCACAAACAGAAGTTACACGAGCACCAAACGTATTACAAGGCAGTATCTGATAACGGATACTACCCCCATTTCCGGAAACCACGAACAATCTCATCGACTAGCGAGGATAAGGTCAGTTTCCCATCCCCTTACGCATTCCTGAGTCCTGACCACCATTCATCGCATTTTATTCATGTTGATTCCTTCTTCAGATATCGGTGAGCAGCGACCAATACGAATCAGAGAGTTACTATGAGAATGTGACTATCCGTTGTCCTGACAACACGCTAACGCCACGCGAAACACCAGTGAAGCTGCGTGAGCCGTCACGCGAATCCCGCCACTCTAGCTCCAGCTCCACGAACACTGCTGACAACTGCGTGAGGGCATCGCTACAAATGTCGCTTGCTTCCGACACCAAGACCCAGCCTCGGCGATGGTCCGACTCTGTGCACGTGGCGGCACAGGACGCGCCGCCCGCTTCCCCTGAGTTGCCTAGCAGCGCCGGATCGTCCACCAAGGACAGGAGCTTCTTCGCTCCGTGGACCCTGAAAATCGACAACCTGACGACGAGCCTGCGGTCCGCACCCGATGCCGGTACGAACAAACCTGCTGAGCGGAAATACGAGCAGTATCGTCCTCGGGCAGGGAGTTTCCGACCTGCGGAGAATTCACATCACGTGGTCAACAATCGCTATGACAACGGCGTGGACAACTCAATTCATAGTTATGACAAATACCTGCAAACTCTGCGACAAAACCGTCAACGAAACGGGGTTGTAGACCTGAACAGATCTCAGTTGAATCATCACGGCGGTAAACATGGAAACGGTGATCAATCGAAACGACACAGCCTGGATTTGTACGAGGCCAAATCTCCGCAGTTATGCGGTCATGTGACCATAAGTACTGTTCCCACTACACACTCAACAGCCGTGTAGAGGTGTCAGGTGATATTCTTCAGAATAATGCGGCTTGCTGGGATAACACTATACCGGTTTGGCTGCCAGAATTATCATATCTCCGGGGTACTCATTTCAATTAGACATTCATTTCTCAAAAACCTATGTTAAACTGAACTTGTCATGATGGGATCCGGCTATTTGTATTCAAAGTAACATCAGATATCAGGATATTGTATCCTTCCTCACATCTCCGTGGAGACAGCAATAACTGGAATTGGAATTGGAAGTTCGCAGCATGAACGGTACCAAGATAGCAATGATGTAAGCATGGGCTCACACATACCCCTCTTTTATCATTTCGAATTCGAGTATTTCATGATTTTAACTTATAGTTATATCATTTGCGAAACTGAATGGATGATAGGTTTTTTGGTCAAGAATAGAACTTCAACTAGAAGTAGAAGTTAAACTTAATAACTGCAGTGGTAGATACTGGTATTGTGGCAAAGTTCTTTTAAACTTATTAATATTAAAACTTTTAGATTTATTATATTTATATTTATAATATCAAAATGAAAAAGATGGTGATACTGATAGTTATAGCTTTCTGGAACTGAAACTGGAAAGTTGATGTTTGACGTTTGTAGGGCTTTCCCTGCCGTCGGCGACGAGCAATTATCATTGCCAGGGATAAAATCCCGCCAGCAAGGGTAGGGAAAAATCCTACAAAGTTAATGTCGGATGATCTATATTGGATATCTGCATAAATTATTATTTAAGCTTTACGATGATCGTAAATTTTTGATTCGCCACTTATAGTTATACTTGCAAATTGCAATTGCGCGGCGCGACCTTATTCAGATTCTGCTTATATCCGGATGCCCGGATGTTATCACTATTGACTATCAGTATCATGTATCATTATCTTGTATCTGTCCGCTGTTCGCGCGCGGCGTGCGTGCGAGAAACACTAACAGTGGACAGACAACATCGGCAAATTCTGCAGTTTCTGCTCTGTCACAGAGCAGAAACTGCAGAATTTGCAGAGTCTGTGTACTGAAATTATATCACGGCAGGCATTGAATTACTTGTCGATCGATGATAGAGTGATAGACCCTGCCGAGAATTTCGTTTCGCGCGCGCGCGGCTCAAACATTGTCAGATTTTATCTGACCTTTGTTTCTCGCATGCACACGTTCATCATGCAAAGGCATTTTATGAAGGCGCGTGTGCGAGAAACAGGTCAGGCAACATCTGACAACTCAAACTTATTCTTTGACTGAACTGGGAAATGCAATTGCATTTGCGTGATATGAATTTTTCAGTTCAAATATCTATTATCATGAATATTAACAGATGATATAGAGTCATATTGAAACATATGTTCTAAAGCATCTGAAGAATATCCTTTTAGATTTTAACTCTTGACAATAACTTAAATTTTACACTTCTAGACCTTACAGAATGGACAGAAATGGGTAACCGGTACTGATCAAATGGAGGATCTAAAACATAGATATTCCTTCAACAACAAACAATAAGGTACATAGTGCTGCCACTGGTTCCATTTCTCTCCATGATGCAATTCTGAAGTTTAACAAGGCCCTAGGAAAAGTGATCAGCTTCTCATCTAAATCAGCCATGAAAAATTTTGCAACCTCAAATATCCCTTTAATTGCTGGGATAATTGATGAATTTTTTAGAGAATGCGGCTCTCTTGACACTGCAGTTCATGACACATGTTCATTTATTTACAATAGTTCCATTAATGATAATAAAGGTGGAAGACTCCTGAAGATGGTTATCACTCAACAGTATTGTATCAAGAAGGGTATGAGACCAATTTACAGTCTCCATGAGTATCATTCATTTTTAAAACAGCTAACTATAAGATCCCAAAAGAAAGTCCTTTAGTTAACGTTTGATATTTACCTTCCATCCGACTAAGAACCCACCTCATTCAGGATGATTCTATCACAACTGAATAGACTACCCATTCCTCTGCAAGAAATGGCAATTTCAGCAACAAGTCTCTACTTGCAAAACAAAGTATCCCGTGTGGTCTTCACTTCAATGATAAGAGGTGTGATATTGTGATCTCTCATGTTATTAGATTCAGTGATTCTGAGTCAAGATAAATGGAATCAAACTTGCTGCATATTCTCATTATAAAAGTTAATATTTGGATTGATATGTATCCAAGGAATTATATGGGTTTTCCCCTCAGATATCTCTGAGGAATCCGGATCTGAATTAGGAATAGAAGGTCTCATTTCATTTTTCTTGCAACATGCAGCTAATTTAACCACTATGGAGAAAGATCTATCCCTTTCCTTGACATGCTCTGATAAGGTAATTAGTTCACAGTCAACTCTCTCTTTCAATGGCACTGGTCATCAGCATATTTGTATCACTCTTTAAAACCTATCTAACTAACATCTCAATTCAGCTTCGAGAGCTCTTAGTTCGTGAAATTGGTGCTGTAGCCGACAACATACAGTCTAGAGGTTCCCTACTAGATTCAGAGTTTGTAGTGGGTATCCATGGCAACAAGACTCCCTTCATCAGAATGAGACTGTGTGTGAGTGATGGAAAAGGTGGTGAGGAGAATCATGTCTTCAATATGAGTTTACAGACCTTCCATTCGTTAGAGAAATCTTCAAATGAAATTAAAAACTTATGTTGCCCTTGAAAGCAATGAAGGAGAATTTTAGGAAGCAGAAACATAGGGACCAGCGAATAGGATCGCTGAAAACATATAGCAACATATAGCTTAGAATTTTGACACATTTATAACCTTGAATATGAGGGCTGATTTTGTTCTTTTGACTTTGTTTGTTATGACTTTTTGTTCTTATGATTTTGTTTGATAGCAGTGGTACACTACTACTTCTATTCCCAATACAAATAGATCAGAGTTTGAGTTTTCTACATATTTGTGATTATTGTGTTGTGATTGATGATTTGAAGTTTTATGTTGTTATGAATTGTACAAACCAACAAATGATTTTTATCAATATGGCTCACCTCATTCATTTTTTGGGTGTTTAGCAATTTCATTCCACCGATGTAATAAGGTATCAATAGAATTAGTGTTTCACAACTTGTGCAAGTACATTATTGCAATATAGCTATTACGCAGTACATTATGGCAACTGAATTCGAATGGCCCTGGCAGTACAACTTCCCTCCCTTCTTTACGATACAACCGATCGCAACAACCAAGGAACTGCAACTACAGTCATGGAGGAGTTTGATCTGCGACTATCACAAAACAAAGAGGTACTTTAGAACATTCGCGGTTTCCTGAACTTATGCTATCTGTAATACTTGTGAGCTGTGTTCTTCATCTTATATTACGCGTGTCTAGCTAACTTGGGAGTATCATGTACTATGTAGTATGGGTTTTCAGATACCCAATTGGTTACATTTCAAGTTGGTAGAAGTCACCACTGACCACTTCTTCGTGTTCGTACTTTAGTACATCTGTTTGTACTTTAGTACATCTGTCTGTAGAGTGTGCTGCTGTATACCTCGAATACCTGGAAACTCTCTCGAGCAACATTTTGATGATAGCCTGTCTCAGAAGCTCACAAATATTCACACACCAAGCGACTGCATACGATGACAGTCTTGTCAGTTTTACCATATTTGTATACATTCTTCAATGTACTCTAGCTGTACTGTGCGCACTCTACAACTTGATTCTTAGAGTTTGTCGGCCATCGCTTACGGACCAGGGAACCATTGGCACTATCGTACTACCATTGCACCTGCATAAACATTGTTGCCTCTAATTCATTGTACCATATAAGTCCCATTACAATATAGCCTCATCAAGATTGGCGCATAGATTGATAATTGGCAGTGAAACAAACGGTAACATCCCCAGTTATATGCCCACCACTGTCACATCAATTCGTTATTATGAATTATCTTTAATGACCAATTTCCCTCCTTGCCAGTGTTTGGGAGATAGATACATCAGGCGAAGTGTTCAATAACTCCTCAATCAACCGACACCTCTCCCCAGCTGCTATAAGACTCGTGTTGCAGAACTTGGTTCAAGAGGTAATACACTGGTAGTAGATGATGAATATGACCCTGCTAGCATATCGACCCTTTATTAAATTATGAAATAATATAATTATTTAATTGATTTTGACAGGGTCAAGCGGTTATGTCGGGAGAAAGGTGTTTTGTGTTGTGGAATTCGGTTGCCCAATGGGGCAGTCTGATCCACTCATGGGCTTCTGACAAGGGACTTACCAACACGGTCCTGACCTTGTTCGAGATACAAAGTGGTGACGATACACAGGACCAACCTTTCCATGGCATGGGTGGGTATTATAGCTATCATCGTCAATCACTGATTGACTGATATGATTTCATGGATTTAATCTAATGATTGATATCTTTTGCAGATATCTGGTTGCTTCAACACGTCATATCCCATCTCGAGAAAGAGGGCAAAGCAGAACTTATGCTCGGAGATAATGAGGACTTTTCAGACGCAGGCGTCAAATTCTACTGAAACGGTGGAGCAGGGGATACGCCAAGTAACAAGAGCCCGCAATCTGAGGTGACAGTGTCGAGATGCAGGTGAACGTTTTCAGAATTACAGAAGATGCCGGGGGGATCAAAGTCCGTTGGTTGATTGTGAATTTACAACACCTATTATAAGTAGAAGATAATATGGTTATTATAGGTAGAAGAATATATGCAAAAAATGGTCTGACAGCACAATTGCAATTAATTTTCCCTAGGTATTTTCCTCTTGTGCCACACGTGAAGATCAGTATCATTGGGTTTGCTGTGGTTCATCCCTCTCAAGACTACATTTCTGTTACCTACCTTAATAGCTATAGCTAGACTTCGGCCCCTTCCTTACCTAATTCTGTGACTCTAATCCTTTTTATGAAGTATTCACTATCTCTCTATCTGTCTTGTTGGTACCTTTTTGATTTATTGTCTGCCATTTTCTCTTCTTATATACGGCTAAGTAGTAAGTTCCTATTTTGTGACTTGTAGATTGGAAAAATGTCATGTTTTGACCATACTATCTATAGATTTTGGGTATAGCCAGATAAAGAAATAAAATCGTAAGACTAACTTATTATATCCTCGTCTAATTCGTCGGATGTTCTTGTTATTTTACTTTTTGTAGTTGTGTAGTTGACACTTGAATGAAAAATAATGGGTAATTTATACTTCATACTTGTTACATAGAAAAAGTTTGACGTAATATCAATTATATTAGGTATGATACGCTGTATGATTATACGGCTGAGGGCTATTAGGTCGAATAACAAAATATTCGCGCCTCTTTTTGCCTTGTAAGTAACAATGGGTGTTACTAAACCGCGAGGACACGGCTTTGATGAGGAATGATCACTGAAGTGTATTTCGTTTCCTTGGATTTGTCTTGGTCCACTTCCAGACTGCAATATTCCTCATCCATATTTAAGTGTCAGTATTCAATAGACTATCCATGGACTTTCCCTGATTTCTCCCACTTAATACATTTTTTCCGTGACCTATCCCTTTGTGACCCCGCCTTTTTAGTTTATTAACCATTGTACTATAGATTATAGCCGCGAGATCAGGGACTCCAAGTTGACAAAGAGTATGTTCCTGAGGCTTACACACTCCTCTATCACCTCCTTAGCAGACTCTTGTTGTATATCTAGGTACTGTTCTGAGAAACTCCTTCCGCCTCGTTATGATATACAGTCTGAGGGTGTTCCTCAAATCTCTGTAGAGCTTCTCACTATGGGAGTATGGGGTTGACCTTCTCCCTCTACAGAAGGCGGGAAATGATCCAAAGTGACCTGATCTAGGTGAGCAATTTTGCCTGGTGACTTATTGACAATCATTTGGATTTCATTTTTATTTCATTCGCTCTTTGCGGAGCTAGCTCGTTTATCCTTCCTATATCTCTTTGCAATTAGACATGTTTAGATCTTCAGAATTCCCCTCTTGTTAGAATTAGAGATAATCCCGACAACTGTGAACTGGTATCCTTGCGCCTGGTTTTTGCTTGTTCCTTGTTTTTCCTCTTGCCGTGGAAATTTATCGTCCGTTAAAACTATAATGCTACCGTGAATGATTGATTTCCAGTAGAGCTTTTATTGAAGTTACGCGTATGTGTACACATGGAAGAAAAAGGCGGAAGGAAGGAAAAAGACGCCAAATTGTTAGCAATTGTAAGCAGTAAAGTCTTTTTCTTTCCGTCCACTTTTCCTTCCATGTGTACACATATCGGTAATGCATACCGGTTATGCATTCTTAAATATGGATATTGGATATGAATAAAATCAATAACGTAAGTTTCTGTCCCATGTTTACTTCGATGTGACAGAACTTTGTTAAGATTTATGTCATGTGTTTCCTCTCTGTTGGAATGTCTGTTAAACTTTGATTTGGGTCATTATACTGTCCTAAATGACCTGATTTGAAGAATGATCAGAATGATTATAGAAGAGAAGTTAGAGAAATGATCAATTGCGTTACCTGCATCATAAATACTTGTTTTCTTCTTCGACGAGCCAGCTGTTGTCTGGCGCTTCTTGTGTAATGCTTCAGTTAATTGTTACTATACAATATATACTTTTGATCTTCTTCCTTTAAAGCTTTAACATGTTTCATGTCTTCCTTTTGATCCACTCATCCTTACAACTTACGAAACTTTATACTGAGTATCAATGAATGACTGATTAAACGAATCACTCAGATCTTCATTTCAATGTTATGCATGAGTCCAGATACTCTCCAATCCTCTGTAAATGCGGGATTTGTCCTTGGCTGACACCCTGTTCTCCCAGTCCTAATCTAGATTCAGTGTGGACCTAACCTTGACGCTCATCTCTACAATCGACCTACATCTTTGTAGCACCAAGTGATTTTATTGACGTGAACATTGTTTCTCTCTGCACCGCAGCTGCATGACAATTATAGTGAAATCTTATAATCAAAACACTTAATAATTTCATGCTGTCTCCCTTTCATGTGTCTAGTGATCTGGCACTTTTTGTGATGCCAAATAAATGGATACATGAATGTTAATTATTTCCCGAAGTTTCCGAATAATCTCTTGACCCACACCCATGCATTCACTGAGTTGCACTAAAGAGAAAGAAAAGAACGCCCTCTCACAGATTTCACTTTCTTTTGGTCAAAGTTGGTGAACCTCCTAGTGTCGCCGGGTCGTGTGATATCTTTCCATGACTGATCCATTGGTTTCGGCAATTGCTTCTGATGTTGCAAAGCTTGCACTCACTGGAGTTGGAGCATGCCAGGTTCTGTAGAACGAGCATTCCTACTTTCTCCCCCTCCCTCCAGCATTCCCTTAGGTTCTCATCCTCATACTATGTGTTCGTTTATGTTTGATAAATTGATAAATTGTGAATTCTTGGGAACAAAATCCCTCAAAGATTCCTTTCATGAGTCCAGTGGTCTTCTTCTAAAGTCGTGATGGCCATACTGTCTGCCTCAGTGCCTCCTGATCCACTCACTCAACCATCCTGATGACCCCCAGCCGCACTTGGAGGCAGTGTGTGCGATTTGACAAGGGTAGACGGGCAATCATCAGGCTCGTGGCCTCTTCTTCCCTGAGAAACCCCGCACTGGGCGTTTCCTTACATATTCTACCACCGTGCTTGTCACTGGTGTCCTGTTACAGCTGTGCCACTTTGTTGCTTGCGCGGTGATCTTTAAATTGGGTACTTTTTAACGCGCTAGCTGCGCGCACGATATACCGCTGTGCCGCGCAGCTAGCGCGCGCGTTCACGCGCATATTATATCTTGCGAACAACTTTTACAACGAACCCTGGCCTATGATAACAGGGATCAGCTACACAGATTTACTTCATAAAGCTTTTCTATCCTGATTAAACAACAGTAAGAGCCTCTCCTGACCTCCTCTACGTGTTAGTTCCATCTGCGTTCATTCTGCTACAATCCTTAGTTTGATACGAAGAATTGAGTTACTAAGAAAATGGAATTGAAAAAAGCAAATTAGTTCTATCAACCTTCGATAAACTCAAAATTAGTGTGTTGGATACTCCAACAATCTTTTTCCGGTCTAGCTCCATTACTTTTTGTAGAAGCTCACTATTTCACGCACCATTTTGTGGTTGTCACCATATATAGTTCGGGAATCCTCTAGATATCTGCAATAAAACATGCTGTTTAGTACGTGATTTGAGTTGATTCTGTACTTAGACTCTTGTATGAAGAATGTACGTACCTTATCCGGACAAATTGAAAAATTTTGAAAATAACGAATTAACGAGCCATTGCCCATAATAATACCAACCTAATCTAGATATAACACTTTAACAGATTATGAAGTGAATTCCTTAAGACGAAGGAGGTGTTTTCTAGTTGACAGTTTGCACACCTTTCTTATTCTCTCATAGTCATCATCATTCCGAGTATAATCCGCCATGTGTGTTTGACTATTGATCATGGCGTGGGAGCATTCTCCGCGCTGCTCATTCCACTGAATAGTCCAAACAGGTCAATTTGCCCTGGCCTATTATAATACCTAGTACCTACATTGAATCTTAAACTTTACAGGATTTGGAGCTGATTATAGTTCTTCATAAAGCTTTCTTCTCTTATTCAATATTCATGTGTTCATTCTCATCCATTGTGTTATTGATTATTCTCACTGGTATACATCCCTTTGCTTCTTCGCATATCTCAGATCGATTTCCTCCAGCTACTCCCAGGCGATCCTCTCTCTGGTGACAGCATTGTGTACCGCGACAGTACTCTTGCTTATACCCCTAATACAAGCATTCAAAAAGGAAAAATAGATTCTATTATAGGGTTTTACTATTTAGTGTTAAACTGTTATCGGTCCTCTTCCAGATAGCAGTACCACGCGACACGCGCGTTCTGGTCACACTGAAGCGAATCTGGTGTCAATGCTCATGATGCGTGTAGTGCATGCACAACATACATAAAAGTACTGCAGTATTCATGTGGCTCTGTTTAATGTTTATTAATAGGTACTCATTTAACTGGTATATTGGTGTGTCAATTTGCTACTTTACCCTACATCATATGCCTCTGTTAAACTTGGTCCTTCCAACTTAATGCACTCCCTGATGGAAGCTTGGTTTGCCGTGAACAGAACTCTTGCTGATATGATCATTCAAACAGAATGCTAAGTTAAAGTAGTTTTACTGTCCTATAGCGTTCTTAAACTCCATATTCCTGAATCCTCATCTCTATTCCTGATGGAGGGGTTTAATTGAATGGCTGGTATTTCCTTCCATGTACGCATATGAATCTGTCGCTCCCAATCGTTTTCTGTGCTGCATTGTAGGTCTCTCTGGTGCCATATTAGATACTGTACCACTATGCTACCGTTAACCGTACCAACGATGGTGGTCGAAAACCGACGTCCGACATTCCTCCCTCCGCGAGATCTTTTTTTCCGTAGCTGCTCGTTCATTATCAATGGACCATTTCTCAGCTAATCAGTCTCTAGCCAGGAATTGTATATTGGGTATATTCTAAAAACAATAATTGATACGAAATCCTGATCAAACTGATCGAGCTGTCGCGTAGAGTGACAGTTATTTCTAAGTGTAAATTAGTGTAGTTGATAATAATAAATAAATAGTAACTTCACCTAATGAAATTGGCTTCATTATCTGAATGCTTTGAGATTCGTCTTTGTATAAGTTAACCAGACAATCAATGGTTTCATGAGACTCGATACTGCGACTAAGCAAATGAGTGGACCCATAGCAGTAATCTACTGGACCAAACCAGATGACTGACCGTGTAGCATGTGTCTTGATAAAGTCTAAAGGAAGTCCAGGACTTTGGTTTCCAAACGTAAGCAAAGCATTGTGAAACTGGGAATGCGTAGCAAAAGAATAGTGTTGTTTTCTTCTTCCTAGGTCAAAATTCTTTACTTAAACTTAGCAGTTTTAACTTCGACATCAATCATTTGAATATTTAATAAGTTATGTCTTTATGATTGGGTTGCGAGAGGCAATATTGCAGGAGATATGTTCTTGCATGCTTCCCCAAGTTGTTCTCCTTTGCCCTTGGTAGATCCATCCCTCCAAGTACGAGGGAGTGATCTTTGGACCCCTCTGGAGCCCAGTGCCACATGTAACCCTTCTTGTGATTCTTGTTGACCCACGTCTCATCTTGGTAAAAGATGGACCATTCCTCAGCTCTTCAGTCTTCAACCAGGAATTGTATATTGGGTGCATTCTAGATACAATAATTAATACGAAGAAACAATAATTAATACGAAATCAAACTTATCGAGCTGATGAGGCTGCGTGTAAAACCGTATTCACCCTTGGGACCTCACCACGTTACCAGTACTTTGTCATACGCCACTTCCGAGATTAAAACTTTCTATATATTTGAACTTTCTGATAACGTTGTCTTATGACTGATAACTCTTGCGCTTGGCTTCAATTGACTGCATTCTCGACGTAGAGTGACAGTTATTCTCAGTGTGAATTAGTGTAGTTGATAATAATGAATAAATAGTAACTTCACCTAATTTACTATCAGGTGAATGAAATTGGCTTCATTGTCTGAATGCTTTGAGACTTGTCTTTGTATAAGTTAACCAAACAATCAATGGTTTCATGAGACTCGATATTGCGACTATGGGCGAATGAGTGGACCCATAGCAGTAATCAACTGGACCAAACCAGATGACTGAACGTGTAGCATGTGTCTTGATAAAATCTAGTATTATAGATAGATGATAAATAAATAGTTGTGATAATTAATTACCTAGTATATAATAGTGATGATTCTTGTTCTTTTTTTCTCTTGTCAGGACCTGCTTTCTTGTCAACATCCTTGATTGGGAGGAATGAATGGGATGAATCCTGGCTGAAAGTTGACACATCCTGTTTGACATGGATCCAGATAGTAATAACCTCGTTCCTTGCCACCTCCATTTGTAATTTGAAATGTTACAAATAATAAAAATTGGGTTCAATTTCTTATTCGATAACTAGTGAAATTAATTTAGATATGTTCAGTTAATAAGTAATATGATTGAATATGATATTGTAAGATAATTCTCATAATAGGATACATGTAACTTTTCTTGAATTGGGCCTTTCTTTTTTTAAGAGATGACCCTTTCGACTCTGGTATTATTGTAAACTCTTGTAGTTATTTTCTATTAATTCTACGATAAAAGCGACTGTAACAGCTTAAGAAAGAGTCCTCTTCATGGGCCATTTTCGAGTGTCTCTTGCGAAAGCCCTTCCAGCGCACTTTGTATGACGGTTGAGTAAGGTTCTTCGAGGACCGGAGCTTGTCGTTGCTGAACAATTTTTGGGCGTTTCGATAAGAATTCCAGCATTGTCGAAGTACGAACGGGCTGGAGTGTATCGGACAATCTGACACCACATCGACTGTGGCTTTTGGTGGTTTTTATTCACCCCGGTTTCGTCTTGTGAGAAAATGGACTATCCCTTGCGTCACTGTTGTCAGCAAGGAAGCATCAGAAGGTATGTTTTTCATAGAAGGTGTCTCTTACTAGCTTCTCAGTGGGATACCTCCTCCGTTTCTCCTTCTCACCTCTGCAACCAAACATTCCTACTTAATGAAAAATTAATGAACAACTTGATTTGTTCCCGCCTGCTATCAGTCCTGGGAATAATAATAGCATATACTATACATCCGATACATTATATTTTAGTAACAGCTTTTCTATATAAATTTTAAAGATGAGCTGATACTAATGGTACTCTTCGTGGGACTTTTCTCTGCTTTCTTCTACTTTTGCCGTGACCACAAGTTGTGCAATTTAGCAACATTTTATTCGTGGTTTTATTTTATTTCTGAAAACATTTGACTCTGGACTAGGGTTGGCAATTATATCCCAAAATTTTTTATATANCCACATCGACTGTGGCTTTTGGTGGTTTTTATTTACCCGGGTTTCGTCTTGTTAGAAAATGGACTATCCCTTGCATTACTGTTGTCAGCAAGGAAGCATCAGAAGGTATGTTTTTCATATATGTCTCTCACAAGCCTCACAGTGGGATACTTCTGTTTTTCCTTCCCACCAAATTTTCCTACTTAATGAACAATTACTTAATGAACAATTAAACTTGATTGAACAATTAAACTTGATTGATTCGTTCCCGCCTGCTATCAGTCCTGGGAATAATAAGAGCATATACTATACATCCAATACATCATATTTTAGTAACAGCTTTTCTACATAAATTTGAAGATAAGCTGATACTAATGGTACTCTTCGTGGGACTTTTCTCTGCTTTTCTTCTTCTTTGGCCGTGACCAGAAGTTATGCAATTTAGCAACATTTTATTCGTGGTTTTAGTTTATTCCTGGAAACATTTGACTCTGGACCAAATGTTATCCAGACGGTGTGATCCATGCTATCAAATAATTGCCAGGTTGCTGTCAGACCATTTTAACGTAATAAATGATGATGTTTATAATAGACCACATATTTTGTTGTTTTGAAGCTCAGCTTTCTTATTTGATTGTTAGAATGGTTTTTACTTGTTTTTGATTTCATCTCATACACGTTATTCGATTCACTGAACTAATATGCACATGTATAGAATATGCACACGCTAGAAACCATTGCCAGTGATTCGTATCATCCATCTAGTATCCAACTATATTATAACCATGCCAATATCAGAGTATCAGAGGCACGCCGTGATCCAAAACACTGGAATTTCCCTTCCCGACTATCTTCCACCACTTGCAAATGATAATTGATAATTGGTGATAATTACAACGGCACTGCCACTATAATAGGCAATGTAGAACATGACGTGTAGTTTGAGCCCACATGGACAAGCGATATTACGAGCCGCTGAGTGGCGTACCACTGCCACCCTCCTCCTTGTCAGCCACCAAGAAGGACGGCGAGCAATGTGCCCCAAACTATGAATCCGAGCCTGCTCCTTCGTTCTTCGACAAATCGGTGAGTTCCCCTCATCTAAACTACTAACAATCAACAACCATGATAGTTGACAATGCTTACTACTTGCACTTTACACATTTAGCACGCCAAACACACTTTGAGCACCCTCAAACACCAGCTTAATACCAACTGCCACCCTTAACACCTGTAAATACCGCTATATTCTTCAGTACTCGTACGACAAGTACATGTCGGAATTTCCCCGTCCCACGGGCAGCCCGTCCTCCTCCTCCCAAGTGGACATCCTCAGCACATTTGCTGAGAGCTCCTCCCCTCACCTCCTGGAGGACCTCCGGACACAGAGTGCCACGGGGTTTGGGGCGGGCCTGGTCTGTCTGAGTGCTGAGACACTGGTCGGGTATCCATTCATAGTCCTCCGCAGACAGTGTCAGGTGAATGTGTGGTGTAAAGCGCGGGATTTATCACCATGGCTCATTGTCAAGGCGATCTATCAGATACAAAGCAGGCAGGGTTTACCCGCCCTGTGGAAGGGATTCACATGTCACATGATGATGGAAGCGATACAGCTCAGTGCTGACTCCTGTCTGAGTCACGTGACAGGTCTGCCCAAAGAGCTACCCTCGCTCAGCGAGGGAGTGGGGAAGCTGGCGGGCTATCTGTCACTGAAAAGTGCGTCGACCATCGCATCCCTGCCCATTCTGTCAGCAGTACTTCTCGATACAGTTCAGTCAGAGAGTGCGAGGTTCGAGTGTGCCACTCCCATGTCCTGCCTGAGGGATGCTCTGTATCGATTCAGTGGGAAGGGATCTTCCTTTCAGTATAGGTTGCTCCTCCCTTTCCACCAGCTTATCCTCCCTACTGGTGAGTTGTCATTCTCACTCACACCTCACTCACCTCTCACCAGCATGTCACAACTTTTCCCTCATTGTTTCCTCTAACACCCCCAACCACTCACCCCCCCATCACACTCACCCCCAACCACTCACCCCCATCACACT
>CAMPET010000124.1:0-12529 GCA_946803715.1 Beroe ovata
GTCAGTTTGAGTGAGCATTTGAGGTTAGCTCCCAAACGGATAGATCGATTGATTTGAAACTTCTATCATCGGTCAAGGACCATTAGATACTCGAACGACCCAAATTTTATGTCTATCGGATGATCGTTTCCCGAGTTAGTGGCCGCCTTAACCCCTTATCAATACAACGATAATTCTATCAATAGAAAACGTCTGGCTTCTGGGGGCTGCGCCCCCAGGCCCCTGCCCATGCCCCTTCACTTGTAACCGTATACCATACATCTGCACTTCTGATCGGCATTTTGAGAACACCTATGGTATAGACTTCTAAATTAATAAGTACAACTATGTTGAGATGATGACTGAAGTAAGATTCGAAAATTGATATAGGATACAGGAATAAGAAACCAGTTAACAAACTTGTAGGCTCAAAATCGCGGAAAAATATGAAACCTCTAGCCTAGGATTTTAATAAGTTTCTTTTAAAAGAAACTGAGTGTATTCATGAACATTGTGCAGATATTGAATCGGCAAGGGCCATATAACACATAATACCTTCTGGCTGTTTTCGTGATACGTGCTCGCCTTCACTGCGTTCGTGCATTATCGCACGTATCCCTCACGCCAGAAGGTATTATTTGATTATAATTACTTCCTCCCATAACACCGTATTTCTTCAGTAAACCGTACGCATTCACAGCTCGACCCTGGGAGCTGAGGAGAACAGAAAGTATCGATGTCATGGATGCTGTAGGTAGGTCAAATCCCTTTATCACTCTTTACATGAAGTCTTGACCTGGTCAAGTCTTCCTTATTGATATGAACCCTGAAAAATAAGGTGTTTATGTATCATTAAAAGTCAGACATTTGACCCGCTTATACTATAGTGTAGATCTCTTAACTATTATATTGTTGATAAGTAGAGAAGAGATTGAATGATAAGATTCAAACCTGTTGCTGCAGAAAATGCGTCCTCGTCTCGTAATCATCAGTACTCGTAGCTAGTATATATTTCATTNCTTGAGTCTCAGCTCGTGTTTCCTCCAATATGTCCTGTGTAAATGCTGAAACAGATCCAGCCACACTCTTTGCGTACCCACCCAGCCATCCAGAGTAACTACTGCCCTCCCCAGCCATAACAATTCTACATTCTGCAGTATTGATGATAAAATGTCTCCACATCGTTTAATCCATAATCAATCGTTTAATCCATAATCAACTCTGGAGTTTTGTTTTTTATAATTAATGCAATAAGACACTAATCATGGGATATGAATGTCGAATGAATCAAATGGGGAATAAATGTAATAATATAATCTGAGACTTTGTCAAAAGCATTAAAAAAGGAAAAGATATTGGAGGAAAATCATTCAACAGAACCATAACTTCAATACATGAATCCAAACAAAGGGTTGATTTCTTTAGACATATATCCCTGACCAGAGCAATGTGAAGAGAGTACCAAATCCAAGGAAGCTAGCAGCAGCAATTGACAACATCAACTCCATGGAAAGCTGTCTGCTAAACTTTGTAGAGGTTACCTCATAGACAAAGAACCAAGCCATGAAGAAAGTACCAATACTCATGAGCAGCAAGGTAAGTTGAGAATACATCCCAGGGTTGATAGGGGACATGTGAGGTTCATAATCCAGGTCCATATTTGCTGCTACATGGGGAATGTCATGTGAGGTTCAATTGGAATTAAAATTGTACAGATCCATGAATTCAATTCAATTCAATTATAAATTTCCCCAAGACCCTGTGATTTCATGGATCTCCATGAGATAAGTAATAATTAGTTAGAACATAACTTGTTCACACCAAACAGCATCAAAATACTCTATACTGCCATGCATGACCCTGGCTTCAAGAGCTAGAAAGTATTGAGTTGCATAAATTTATTCTCATGCAAATTAATTTGCAGACGGTGCACCGAGCAAGCGTAAGTGGGACGCGCCGGAACGGATATTTAGAAAACGACCAATATTTGAATTGCATTGGACATTGCCGCGGGCATCAGTCATCTGTCCACTGTATGTGCGGGCCGCGCTGCCGCGCTGCGCGCCTTGCTTCGTCATGTTTCGGCGCAGCCTTTGCATGACTAGGCGCGCGCAAAATAAGTGGACAAATAACGTACGGCAAAAGTAAAAAACAACAACTGTGCTTGGCGCTGCGACGCGCAAGGCGTTGCACTTTATAATTCACAATTTATAACCAATATTTGTAATTATTTTTCGGAGAAAATGAGAAGATAGAAAAGCACTTGATAAATATTTTTTTGATCTGTAATGAAAATCGTTCTTACTCTGTCTGACGAGTGACTGTGAGTGAAGGACGCTGTTCTATCAAATTCAAACTACCAAAATATGTTATCATTCAATTTTGTAATTACCTTTGCAAATTCTTAAACTGGAGAGCTAGTAATGATCAATACCTACTCAGGGTCTTTCTGTCTTGCTTATTTTTGTGTCATTGACTAAATTTGATTTGGCAAGTGTAATCTTTCCTTCCTTCTAAAATTTATATTTTCTTAATAATCAGCTACCACTATGTGAACTGAAATATGTGAACTGAACCTGTTAAGTGTTAATGGCGTGGCATAAAAATTTAGTGGTAAATAAATAAATAATTTATTTATTTATTTACCACTAAATTTTTATGCCACGCCATTAACACTTAACAGTTTCAGTTCACATATTTCATTATCAAACACATTTGACAGTGAGGTAATCTGAATTAAATGCCACACTTGCCAATAAATAAATCTCTTTTCAGGATCTCTGCTAATTTCGGCCCTTGCATCTCAAATTGAGTAGTTGTTGGTTGATATATGTAACAGTGGTAATGTGATGTAATTCATTCTATTTATTTGTATTTAATGTGAGATTTAATAAAAGTACTGAGCAGTAAAGACAAGTTTATATAGGGTACATACACATTCTTGTATTAAACCATATTTTCAGCAACTAATGAGTAATGCTCATAGTGAATTATAGTTTACCTGAAATGGTTTTGATGATTGGTTTTAACAGAACAATCTCACTAGCACAACACAACATGCCTTTATCCAAAGATTTGCTGCACCCTAGTGCAGAGGAGGAGAAAAGGTCACATAAACTGAAGAGATTGGTCCAGTCACCTAACTCTTACTTCATGGATGTCAAATGTCCAGGCTGTTACAAGGTATGTAAATTCTCCATTGGATAGCATGAATTTGAATGAAGAACATCTTTTTCACTGCTGTTCACTTTGAGACTTCTTCAGTCATCAGAGACTGATCTAATTAGTTGCTAAAGAATCTTTATAGATTAGCTTACCTACCTATTGGAATTTTCATCACTAGTTTACAGATAATGCTCAATTCCATAATAGTTCTCAGATGGTATTTGGCCACAGGTTTATGGTAAGTATAAGCTCCATATGATTTAAAGGAGGGCTGATACTTGTACAATCAGAATAGGGTAGGTGATTTGGTGCAAAAAA
Organism: Beroe ovata; assembly: GCA_946803715.1. Lineage (NCBI taxonomy): Eukaryota > Metazoa > Ctenophora > Nuda > Beroida > Beroidae > Beroe > Beroe ovata. The sequence goes on from CAMPET010000124.1 coordinate 3,463, forward strand.
AGACTCCAATGCCAGAAAGGTCATTGGATACCCTTATGTCACGCAAACTGATGCTCAGAAACAGAAGGAAAAATGTTTTGTCCCATTTTCATACAATATTACTTATTCCCAAGTATTTTTGGACACTGAATTGATTCCCGGTTGAGTTTTGGCAACATCAACCTTTCATTTGAGAAGAAATAAGAACTTTTCTTCATTCTCCAATAAGATGAGCTAGGTCAAAAATTCCTACAGATTTGCATTCTGCGTCAAAAAATTGGTCAGGAACGCTTATTTCTAGTATGCCCCCTGTAACGTAATTATTGACTGTTTGGCATCGGTGTGTCTCACGTGTTTGGAATCGTCATTAGGGCGTGGTTTCACGGCAAGTTTGAACTTCAAATGACCTTAAAGGGGGTTGATCCTTGTAGTGTGAGGGTGGGAGACATGATTTAATGGAAAAATAGTGTTGTTGATGTCAGTAATAAAAAGTCCTCATTCGAGACCCTCGAAATCGAAGTATAGAAGTGTGGATTCATTCATTCCACTTTCACCCATGCTCAGATCAGAAATTCAAAGAAAAACTTCTTGCCTATTTTTCATGTACATCCTATGGGTCCCATATATTTTCGACGCTGAATCCCGGTCGAAAGTCGGTTTATATTAAGTCCAATTATCATTTTCTTGGCATAAGACAAGATGAAATCATGCTTGCTATCAAAAAGCAAGCAGGGTCACGTGATGGTATTAAGTCATCTCTAGTCACGTGACACTAATTTGTTACTCACGTGGTTCATTATGTTCACATAATGATATGACAGTCACGTGGTTCTTTCTGTTCATTATAACTGCATTAGATCATCTCCATACCAATGGAATTCTATCTCGGAATAGAATATGACGCTCCAAAAGACTGCAAGTATCATAGTTTATGCGGTAGAAAGATGGTAAATGTGGAGCATTTTGATATGGGCATGGTTGTAGGATTGGACAACAGGCCCTGGTGTGTGGGGTTACGAGAGTTTCCTAATATATGAATAGGGCGAAGAGTTACAGACACCTTTTTTTGACAATGAGAGGAGTTTTAAAGCGCTAAAACGCATCAAGATTATCTGGTACATTCCTACAAAATAGTGATCCATTTATTCTCCATCGAATTGTCGAAGCATAAGAACACTGCACTATGATACACAATATTCACGGTGATAATGGCTATACTATGGCGACACCTTGAAAATCCTTTGTTGTTTCGTGATTCNGGATTTTGATAAGTTTCTTATAAAAGAAACTGAGTGTATGTCATATGTCTGTGGATGTCTGTGTCAGAATTACTTATCTGTGTATCGTGGCTGCTTCTTCTGTGTAATGTGTGTACATGTGTGCGTATCTGTGTCATGTGTGTACATTTGTCTGCGTATCTGAATCAAGTGTGTACACGTGTCTGCGTAACTGTGTACATGTATCTGCGTATCTGTGTCAAGTGTACAATGTGCGAGTCAGTGTCAGAGTCGGGGTATCATGTGTGTGTGTGTGTGTGGGTATGTCGGTCAGCATCCGTGTCTGCGTTAGTTAGAGTAATTGAGTCACGTGCTCTCACGTGTACTCACATCTTTTTCTCTGACCACACTCCTCCACCTGTTGCCCACTTCCTGCAGTTGTAGTTCTGATACTTCCCTATCTTCTGCTGCTTCTGCTAGCTCCGACTTCAGTTTCGCTATCTGATAAATAGAGTCTGCTTGGAACTCTTCTCCAGAATATGTATCATTGTGTGATTCACTCGAAAAATACGGAAAGCGACAATCTGACAGAGGAACCAGCACCTACCTCGGCATCTAGTGTCTGGATTCTTGCCTCGCATTGAGCAGTCTTTTCATACGAGTGCTTGAGTAGAGAATCGAGATCTGAAATTCCAATTTGCAATAGGTAACGCCGATTTTAAAGCTTTGTGACTTAACTGTTACAATGTACTTGACATACTAAGTATACACCATCTCTTATATTCCCATAAAACCAGCCACCACTCTATCCTTGGTCATACAGAGTTCATTCTTGCCGACGAATCACGTTCAAATCACGATTCCGAACTATTAAAAGCGAAACACTAGATGACAGACCTCGCCTCAAGGAAGTAAGTATGGGCCCTGGGCCAAAAACTTGATCGAGAATCAATTCAGCGTCAAAAACACATAGAAATCCAAAGCATCACAACATTACAAACTTATAAATACCTACCTATTTGATCTGTCACTAAACTCACATAGCGATTACCTTGAGTCTCAGCTCGTGTTTCCTCCAATATGTCCTGTGTAAATGCTGAAACAGATCCAGCCACACTCTTTGCGTACCCACCCAGCCATCCAGAGTAACTACTGCCCTCCCCAGACATAACAATTCTACATTCTGCAGTATTGATGATAAAATGTCTCCACATCGTTTAATGTATAATCAATCGTTAAATCCATAATCAATTCTGGAGTTTTGTTTTTTATAATGAATGCAATAAGACACTTATCATGGGATATTAATATCGAATGAATCAAATGGGGAATAAATGTAATAATATAATCTGAGACTTTGTCAAAAGCATTAAAAAAGGAAAAGATATTGGAGGAAAATCATTCAACAGAACCATAACTTCAATACATGAATCCAAACAAAGAGAGTCTATACTTTATGGGTTGATTTCTTTAGACATATATCCCTGACCAGAGCAATGTGAAGAGAGTACCAAATCCAAGGAAGCTAGCAGCAGCAATTGACAACATCAACTCCATGGAAAGCTGTCTGCTAAACTTTGTAGAGGTTACCTCATAGACAAAGAACCAAGCCATGAAGAAAGTACCAATACTCATGAGCAGCAAGGTGAGTTGAGAATACATCCCAGGGTTGATAGGGGACATGTGAGGTTCATAATCCAGGTCCATACTTGCTGCTACATGGGGAATGTCATGTGAGGTTCATTTGGAATTAAAATTTGGAGTTAAAATATTTGGAATTAAAATAAATTTCCCCAAGACCCTGTGATTTCATGGATCTCCATGAGATAAATAATAATTAATTAGAACATAACTTGTTCACACCAAACAGAATCAAAATACTTTATACTGCCTTGCATGACCCTGGCTTCAAGAGCTACAAAATATTGAGTCTCAATGATATTGAGTGGTAAAGGTTGAGTATAAGCAGCTCATGAAAATAAGCTAACCTCAACTAATATGATTTAGTTCTTAATTGAGTAATGCAGTGAATGCTATTTCAGATTAACATGAAACTTATCTATCAGTGAAAGACTATGTCAAGAATTTCATTTTGCAGTTGCATAAATTTATTCTGATGCAAATTAATTTGCATGAGAATAATGCAATGAATGAATTCATTGCTGACACTACAGTTTACTACACCATTCTAGAGAACTTCATAGGTAGATATCTATCCATTGACACATTACAAAATAGGAAATAGAAAAGAATAGAATTCTGTTCTAGATGTTGGATAATTATTCCCTTGTTCTCAAGTTCCTCATCATACAAGTTCCTCCTCAAGTTCCTTATCAGTTACAACAATATCAGTGGAAGCAGAACCCCTTCACTGAAATCATATATTCCAAGGACAAAAATGGGGTCAAATGCAATCGCCTTATATTTTTTTGCGCGTGGTGCCTCCTACAGTTGAGCTGGTGCGCGTGCGAGCACGCACCGAGTAAGCGTCAGTCGGAAGCGCCAAAACGGATTTATGAAAAACGGCCAAATTGATTGAGATTGAGTAATATTATATGCAGATATGGCCGGCATGTTATTTTCCAACTGTATGTGCGCGCCGCGATGCGCGCCTTCGTCATGTTTCGGCCCTCGCATGACTAGGCGCGCGAAAAGTAAGTGGACAGATTCTGCAAAAGTAATAGACAACAACTGTGGCATGCATGTGCGCGGCGCTTCGCACGCGCAAGGTGAAGTATTGCAACCAATATTTTGTCGATCGATGATAGACCCTGTCGAGAATTTCGTTTTGCGCGCGCGGCGCAAACTTATTCTCGCGGCTTGCATCAGCGGTCTAGCATCGCCAGACAACCAATATTTGCAATTATTTTTTGGAGAAAATGAAAAAAAGAAGAGCTTTAGCTGTAATGAAATTTGTTCTTGCTCTGTCTGATTGAACTACCAAAATAGGTTGTTACTCAATCTTTTAATTACGTTGTAAAATCTTAACCTGGAGATCAATACCTACTCAGGGTTTTTTCTGTTGGGCTTATTTTTTGTCATTGAATAAGCTTGATTTGGCAATCTTTCCTTCCTTCTAAAATTTAAATTTTCTTAATCATCAGCTACCACATTTTATGCCACGCCGTTTACACTTAACAGTTTCAGTTCACATATTTCATCATCAAGCACAGTTGACAGTTAGCTAATCTGAATAAGATGCCACACTTACCAATTAATAAGTCTCTTTTCAGGATCTCTGCTAATTTCAGCCCTTGCATCTTAAATTGAGTAATTGTTGGTTGATATGTGAAACAGTGGTGATGTAATTCATTCTATTGATTTGTATTTAATATGAGATTTAATCAAAGTACTCAGCAGTTAAGACAAGTTTATATAGGGCACATACGCCTTCTTGTATAATCATATTTTCAGCAACTAATGAGTGATGCTCATAGTGAATTATAGTTTACCAGAAATGGTTTTGTAGATCGATTTTAACAGAACAATCTTACTAGCACAACACACCATGCCTTTATCCAAAGATTTGCTGCACCCTAGTGCAGAGGAGGAGAAAAGGTCACATAAACTGAAGAGATTGGTCCAGTCACCTAACTCTTACTTCATGGATGTCAAATGTCCAGGCTGTTACAAGGTATGTAAATTCTCAATTGGATAGCATGAATTTGAATGAAGAACATCTTTCTCGCAGCTGTTCACTTTGAGACTTCTTCAGTCATCAGAGACTGATCTAATTAGTTGCTTAAGAATCTTTATAAATTAGCTTACCTACCTATTGGAATTTTCATCTCTAGTTTACAGATACTGCTCAATCCCATAATAGTTCTCAGATCGTTATTTGGCCACAGGTTTATGGTTAGTATAAGCTTCATATGATCTAAAAGAGGGCTTAAAAGATCTAAAAGTCGGCATTTGCTGATAACTTGTCCATTTTTTGAGCTAGGAACTTTAAATTTTTGTGGGAAAAATGTATGGACTATACCTATCTGACCACCAAGTTTCATCCAGAAACTCTGATCAGAAGCTGAGAAATGAACCTCTACTTTTGTCGCGTTTTTTGTTGCGTTTTGTTGCGTTTTCTGTTGCGTTTTGTGGCACACCCTGTATAAGCTTCATATGATCTAAAAGAGGGCTGATACTTGTACATTCAGAATAGGGTAGGTGATTTGGTGCAAAAAGGACTCCAATGCCAGAAAAGTCATTTGATACCCTCATGTCACTCAAACCGATGCTCAGAAACAGAAAGAAAAATGTTTTGTCCCATTATCATACAATACTACTCATTCCCAAGTATTTTCGGACGCTGAATCGATTCCCGGTTGAGTTTCGGCTCTATCTCGCTTCCCTGAGAAGCTATTCGTCAGGTGACATTTACCTTTCATCTGAGAAGAAATTAGAACTTTTCTTCATTCCCCAATTAGATGAACTAGGTCAAAAATTTCTACTGATTTGCATTCTGCGTCTAAAAATTGGTCAGGAACGCTTATTTCTAGAATGCCCCCTGTAACATAATTATTGACTGTTTGCCATCGGTGTGTCTCACGTGTTTGGAATCGTCATTTGGGCGTGGTTTCACGGCAAGTATAAACTTCAAATGACCTCAAAGGGGGTTGATCCTTGTAGTGTGAGGGTAGGAGACATGATTTAATGGGAAAATAGTGTCGTTGATGTCAGTAATATAAAGTCCTCATTCGAGACCCTCGAAATCGAAGTATAGAAGTGTGGATTCATTCATTTCACTTTCACCCATGCTCAGATCAGAAATTTAAAGAAAAACTTCTTGCCCAATTTTTATGTATATCCTATGGGTCCCATATATTTTCGACGCTCAATCCCGGTCATTTTCTTGGCATAAGACAGGATGAAATCATGCTTGCTATCAAAAAGCAAGCAGGGTCACGTGATGGTATGAAGTCATCTCTAGTCACGTGACACTAATTTGTTACTCACGTGGTTCATTATGTTCACAGAATGATATGACAGTCACGTGGTTCTTTCTGTTCATTATAACTGCATTAGATCATCTCCATACCGATGGAATTCTATCTCCGAATAGAATATGACGTTCCAAAAGACTGCAAGTATCAAAGTTTATGCGGTAGAAAGATGGTAAATGAGGAGCATTTTGATATGGACATGGTTGTAGGATTGGACAACAGGCCCTGGTGTGTGGGGTTGCGAGAGTTTCCTAATCTTTGAATAGGGCGAAGAGTTACAGACATCTCTTTTTGACAATGAGAGGAGTTTTAAAGCGCTAAAACGCATCAAGATTAGCATGTACATTCCTACAAAACAGTGATCCTTTTATTCTCCATCGAATTGTCGAAACATAAGAACACTGCACTATGATACACAATATTCACGGTGATAATGGCTATACTAGCGACACCTTGAAAATCCTTTGTTGTTTCGTGATTCCAATACAATATTCTGATTCAGCGCCGCGGCTTGTTTGTATTTGCACACACGCATTTTACACAATACATTGTTGATGTACTTGTGGCTTTGATACATAAGGTGAAACGCAGGCACGATTTTGTATAAAGTGTAAACCGATACAATGTCTTCAGAGCCTAGACAATAGTCATGTGGCATATATCTGTAGTATTTCCAACTAATTCCCACCAATAAAAACTCCATTATCTGACGTATTGCAAGTCTCTCTATTACACATGTTCTCCCTCAGATCACCACAGTTTTCTCCCACGCTCAGACAGTAGTACTTTGCAGTGCGTGCAACACGATCCTGTGTCAGTCGACCGGAGGAAAAGCCAGAATCACAATGGGATGTTCATTTAGGAGGAAGAATTAAGAATTTCCATTTATTTTATTGAAATGAATCGTTTAAATTTGTTGAGAAAATGCCAATGCCTCGCGCGAGGTAAGTCATGGTTGCTTATTACTAGCAAAATTGCTCTGTGAAAAGTACGTGTGGACGAAACTCAACGCACAATTTTTTGCGCGCGCAGACGCCGCGCGTCAATCCTCGGGTTGTGCGTGATGCGGTCTGAGTGTCAATATTATAATGCCAGAGTGGATTTACCCGTCTCTACTTCATTGATTTTACTAGAATGAATGAAGTAGCGCGATTCACATGTCAAACTGACGTTTGAACGTTGAGCAGATATTTAAACATTTTATGAAAGTACGATTGAATGCCAAAGCCGAACGCAATTCAATTAATTGCATATCAGAGGAAGTTTATAGCTTAAAATGAACATGAAGTATCATCGCCCAAGCGTGAAGCGGTAAGCATTTACGCCATTTACATTTGGCATGTGCCGATTTGTGGGTGAAGGTTTTCCCTACAACACCGACGGCGCCAGCAAGGGTATAGAGCAATCCAACCAACCGAGGTTGCAACCTTTCCATCGCGAGGTCCATGAAAAGGTCGGCTCGCGGTGCACGTGCGATGTTCTTGGTTCTGGAGTCTAATAAATATCGCATAGTTGGATAAATGGATAAAACATTAATGTTATAGGCGCACATAAGAGTTAAATGACGGTAGACGTAGTTATAGAGACTTCGAAAACAAAGTGAAGGGCACGATTGTACACACGCTGGACGCCCCTATTTGCTAGTCCATTTTACTCTGGCCTGGACACTGGGTCAGGAAATGTGGGAACAAACACGACGCAGGCCCAACGTTCAAAATACCGTTCAAAAGTGCGCGCGCGGCTCACTGCAGATATCACTCTCAGCCCACAACAAAGTATTTGGATATTGCAGAGACCTCGCGCGGTACAGAAACGCATATTACCGATCGCCATTTTGTGCCATTGCCACTCAACACAATGTTTTGATCTATCATATTGCTTCAAATACAGTATCATTACAACAGTATTTACATGAGATCTAGAAAATACGGAAAGGATTCACCCCTCGGTACACTTCAGCGGTCAAACTGGAATTGTGTTATTAACGAAAACCGGGAAAAAGAAAACTAATTCTCCACCAGCTTCCGACAGCACAAATTCATCAATGACCAGCATTTTAGCCCCCCTTTATCCCTCGCTCTGTAGCGTTCACTAATCGTCGAGCTCGGAATCAGAACTGAATTCTTCTTGCCGGAGATTTCGCTGTATCTTGACTGTCTTCTTCTCTTCGACGTGCTCAACAGGGGGTCGCGTTAGATCACCTGTGATGTTATGCGATATTGACAAGATGAAATATAGAGTGCTATAGAGTAGAGCAATATAGAGGAAAATAGAGCAACGATTACTGTACCTGAGTAGTTGATAGCTTTACTCTGAGCTATTCTCCACTCGAGAAGGGAGGTAGGGAAATTGTCAGTTCCACCGAGATCATCAAACCCAACTATCCTGAAGTTGTAGTGTCTGTGTGGTCACGTGTGTAGGCGAGAGATGAGAAATTTCTCATCTTAGTTTGCGGGAAGGACACCCGAATCCCTTCCCATATCTATTTATTGTCTTTGAGTGTCGATGATACAACACAACATCATCAATGAGTCAGCACGGTGCTATCATCTGTGTGATACCTGTCAATAACAACAGAATCCTTGCACATCAGTATAGTGGGCATCATCTTTATCTTGAGACGCTCTGATAAGAACGGTGCTTTTTCCGCGTTAAGTCTGATAAACCTCGCCTCGTAGTGCTTGAGACAGAGCTGGCCGAGATGCTTGTCAACAATCTTACATCTGAAAATGTAACGTGTATTAGACGTGTAACTGAATTATCTGGCATGTTATTACAGATTATATACAAGCTGTGTGTGTGTTTGTGTGTGTGTGTGTGTGTTTGTGTGTGTGGACTGTGTATCTGTGTGTGGACGCGTGTTGATTACATATGCAGAGATCTCACCTAATTGTTCCCAAATGATGATACAGGATTGTTTGCGAATGATAATAC
>CAMPET010000124.1:12629-23734 GCA_946803715.1 Beroe ovata
TGTGTGTGTGTGTGTGTGTGTGTGAAACAACCAAAACCTGAAGCTGGTGTCAATGTAGAAAAGGCACACCACTCGGTCACTCTTCTTGCCGATCTCGAAGAACTCCTTCTCATTATTGATGGTGTCATAAGTCCCATGTCCAAGGTTCTTATACTCTTGCTTCTGGTCCTGCGGAAACAAGATACAGGCGATGAAAATCTTTTATATTCGAAAAGGTTGGGCAAATTTTCTCCCGTAAGTTACCTACCTGCAACTTCTGAAGCTGTTTGATGCGACGTTCTCTGATCGCCTCCAAGTCATCTTCATCCATCTTGTCGAGCTTCTCCAGTTCCTGTAACAGAGAATACTTGTCAGTACACGTGACATGTGGATTATAACACGTGACATGTTACACGTGACGCAGTCCATGAGACACTTACGGCATCGACTGTAGCCTCCATGGCCTCAACAGCCCCAGCCACCATCTTGTTTATCATCTCCTGTTGCATCGCGTTACCAGCAGCCATCTCTAGATCTGGTGTCAATAGTCAGTGGTGTCAAGAGTGTATCAACGAGTGTATCTCCTATACTATAGAGGTATCAATTCGACATTGATTGATTTGTATGATGTTGAAAAAAAGCAGTGCATAAAAGCATTTAGGGGTCGTATTGAAAGGGTAAAATGGTCATTGATCAATCAACCATGGTCCATAGATCGAAGTCATGATTATCAAATGTTTATTATGAAATTCAACAATAAATAACAAAACATTGCGTGTGGACAGTTCACACACAACGAGGCGGCGACTCATTGTTAAAATGTTAAAAACGAATCCTCGGAGTTTATCTTAGAAGCTTTCGATATCCAGTGAGCATATCCATAGGTGATTTTGTATTGCAGTGATGTATACATCTCAGCGACATTAATTGTTCCTAGTAACGCATGGGGGCATCCAACATACTGAGTTGTGCATGAGTATCACCTGGCATACTGTACGGTAACATCCCGGCAAACCTCATCACAACTTTGGCCTGATCGCGTATCTTCTGACTTTGCTTGTTCTGGGCACCGTACAGACTATTTCCTGCTTTGCTTGCGTTTTTGAACAGTTTGTTGAGAATTGACATGACCATGATCAGTAGGTCGGGAATGCATCTCCTCAGTTCATCACTGAATGATCGGAATGCGTTAACCCGGTGGTTGATGGCATCCTGCTGCAGTGGAATGATCTGGAGTCTGCTCATCACATCCAGAGCTTCCTCCAGCTTGTCATTCCCACTGTGGTATAAAGCATGGAACTGGTACAAATCGAGTAGGAGGAGAAATTGCTTGCGGAGGTTTTGATTGACATTCTGTAGCCGGGTCTCCACACTTGACGCTATTTCGTGGACGTGCTCGTGAGCTTTGTCATTTGGCATCAACTTCTGGGATAGTTCCTCATTTAGAATCTCCAACACCTTATCGTAGTTGTGAGCTAACTCGTACAACGTTACTGCTTCTTCCCAACAACCACGCTTCTCGGATGCTTCCGCCACAGTGGATATGATGAGGGAGTGGTTCACGTTGTACCGATCAATGGCACCCTTTGTCTTGCGTCCTGATGAATCCAGAGTGCCGAGTAGGGTCTGATATTCCTTACTCTCTTGTATCAACTCCGATATACACACAGCAAACATATCCTCGCCATTCTCATTCTGTATACCGTGAAGGATGTAATAATAATTCAGAGCACTGGTCGGGTTGGAGCATGCAAATTTCCTCGTATAACCAATAACAACCCGGCACAGATTGAGACGTTTGTGAGGGGATGGATCGTCCGCACACTCGCTCAGTATCGGCTGGTGTGGAGAGGTGGCCAAGTTGATCATCCCGTTGGAGTGTAGGGCTAGAGCCATGTGGATAGCATTGGCTCTGCTCTCTTCTCCCCTGTACAGAACTTCTATAGCAGACTCGTAAAGACCGGTAAGGAGCAAGACGAGCGCGTAGAGATACGGACTCTGGAGAGAGTTGAAGTGGTTTTCTCCGTACTCCTGTAGAACGTGCTCCTGTACTTCGAACAGAGTTACCTTGTCTTTACTCGATCTGAAGTCGTTGCCAGTTGAACTGCTCGTCAGAACGTGGATAAGTTTCAGCCAGATGTAATCTTGCACGGTGTTCAGCACATCTCCATGCCTTCTCTCAATGTCACACCCTCCCAGAATAGAAAACACCAGACGTTTGTACGGATCGTTGCAGTTGTTCACACCACCATAGTAAATCTGACGGACCTTGTCCCGGGCAGCAGACGGGGTGGAGATGTTTGACCAGTTCTCCAGAATCACCTCGACCTCACCCTCATATCCATCGTCTTGGAGAGCTTGTAGGGCAGCAGCAGGAGAACCACATCTCAGACACACAAACACCAGACCCCAAACTGTGGACTCTTGAGTCCTCACGGAGAGGTAACTCGTGGCTAGTTCCATGATACCTGGTATCCCGCCCAACTCTGCTTGTTCCAGATGACCACTGATTGTGGTTTGCACAAACTGCTGGAATCCTCTCTCCAGATACTCAACTGATTTCCTTACCAAATCCAAAGTGTTGCTCTGCTTGAACCGTAGGGTAGGGTCATCGAAACAGCTACTGTTAGCAAGAACTTCAACCAGCTCCCAGCAATCGAGCACAGCTTTGCTTTCTCCAAACTCGTGGATTGTGCTCATGAACTCGTCAATCAGTGGGTATCTCCGACCTCCAATCACAGCATCATTCCTCCTACTGATGACGTCAGCAAACGACAGTTCATCCTGAGTCATCACGCAGTCCTTACCCCAGTACGTGCTGTTAACAGAGAGCGGCTGGATGTCAACAGGGACGTGGAAATCTGTTTTAGTGGACCCGAGTAGAGCAGATAACACTCTCTCCTTCTCCTCCTCCCACAAGTGCTGGAGAGCCTGGCTGTGACGTTGAGATGCTGATTTCATTGTGCTGCTCTTGCTCTCTATAATAGCTCCCAGCAACGCTTGCTCTCGCTCTCCTTTCAAAAACCCTTGTATGTCAGTCACAGGGGACACTTCTGTTGGTTCAATGGTTGTTGTCTTCAGGGTTTCCATCTTTTGTGACATGGATGGGACATCAAATCCACGGGAACCTAGCAAAATGGACGCCTTTACATCAGCACTGTCATCAGTCGCCATGGCAGCAGTCTTCATCCACAGTCTCTCACCAGCCTCAGCAATCTGTCCCAGATTCCTGTGGACTCGTGGAAGGGCCGTGACATTGGCAGTGTCAGCATTTAGCTGCTCTGCACTCTGCAGCAACTCAGCAAAACTCACAGACATCCTGAATGAATTTATGACGTTACTTTTTCTAATTATCACAATCTCAGCGTCATAATGGGTGTTTCAACCAATATAAGTTGAAAGAAGAAGCATTAAGCAATAAGCACAGATATGATATCAGAAATTGATTAAGGTAAATATTTATAGGAATCTGTACAAGATAATGGCTTTATTTTTCTTAATTCTGTTCTTAATTCTGTCATTGAGATAGGAAAGAAGCTCCTGATCATGAAAAGAAAGTTGTCGGACTTATGATACAATCAAATTCATCTTCTGGCAAGGCAACATCAAATATACACATGCTAGGGATTCTGGCAATAAACTGTTACTGTATAAAATAATTGATTACTTTTATGAATCATTATGGGGCTTGTGTTAATAATCAGTTAAAAAGAAACAATATAAATCATTCTGTATAGATTAAAAAGTCTTTTGTCTGTCATATTTCAGCCCATCATTTCATTCCTTACAGCCCATCTCAGCTTCTCTCGTTTTTTACTGGTTGGTACCTGGAACAGAAAGTTGTGGTTAAATTGGTTATTCTGACGTACACTGATTATGCTCTCTTACAAATGAGTAGCAGATCAAATTCATCTCTGAGTACCTCATAACGGTTAACAGTGACAGGACGTTGTGGAGCAACAAAGGGGGCCAGGTCACATTCCATCATCTGCCTACGGATTGCACTTCTGAGGGCTGTGTGTCGCTTTTCACCTGGAACTGAAAACAGATAAGTTATGAGGGACACTTGATAGCATCTTAGTGGTACCGGCCTTTTAGAAGAATTACAAATTTTTCTTACCATTATGTTGGGCCCAAGTGTTCTCATACTTCTTGTATTTCTTAAGAGGATCAGTCTTATGAACAGTAGCTGGTCGAGGTATGATACATGAAGGGAGTCTTTCATTCTCATCCCATACACGCCGTGGCTGTAAAGTTTCCCAATTACCCTTCAAATACAAATATACAAACCATCAAAGCTGGTCATATACTATAGTATTACTCACAAATGGTTTATCCTCATCAACAGTAGATAGAGAGATAGTGGAAACTGAATCAGAGATATCAAATGATGCTCCTTGTTGGTGTGATATATCAGCAGCTGAATTGTTGAAACTGGGGTATTCTCTAACTGATACATCCCCATTGCAGTGTCTAGAAAAAACACAAATGGAATTCTTATCACTCCAAAAAATCTGTTGCTTGAATCAGTTGCTTGAATAGATGAAAAGATGAGCTTACCTGGTGATTCTTTTTCTTGTGCTAGTATTGGTTACATCTCTTAACCCTGGAATCAATACAAATATAATCTATAGAAAAGAGAAAGTAAACGTACTTGATGATTTGCTGCATTCTTATGAATCAGTCGATTTTTACCAGTTGTGTTGATAGACTGAGAGCTTGAACAGCGGCTAATATCAGATGATTCAACGTACTGATTCAAATCTGAACGAGGGAAAGTGCTTTGTTAATGCCAATAAGTTTGCATAGAGAGTTGGATCACACTTTTAGAAACACATTGGTTAATATTGCAGGAGTATCAACCTTTCACAAACACATCAAGTAAGTCATCTGAAACATCATAATAGCCAAGATCAGACAAATGTTTTCTGACATCAGCTCTAGACAGTGGCATGCTAAGAAGATAAATAATAAGTGTTGATAATATCAAATTAAGGTATTAAGCTTATAATAGCTCATCTTATCTGTGCTTCGCATTTAAGTTTTGAGCCAAATACTGGTCTGTCATATGTAGGGACCCAGCAGTTTCAACGCCTTAATTCAAATGCCATATAGCAAGGATTTAAACAATTTGAATCTCAAGACACTGTAGCATGAATTAATACTCAACAGGGAAATTGATTTATGAAACAGTCCTGTTTAAGAAGCTGTAGATTGTTTTCAACTATTTCCATCAGAGTTGAGAAAAAACTTACAAGACCATTGACCAACAATCATTGACAAGGCATCAAGTCTTTACATCAACAAAAACAAAGTTTTTCTCAATCATGTGACCTAAGGACTCGATTTAGATTGTCTGATTGGATTAAGACGGTAAAATTTTAGTTTTACCACGGCTTGCATCAGCAGTCTGGCATCGCCCGACAATCAAAACTCTAATAGGACGAATATGAATATTGCACGAATTGCGTCGCAAAACTTTTATTTTTGTCATTACAACGGCCAAACATTTTACATTTGTTATGCTATATGCCTTCACTGATGGCTTTCGATGAAGACGCGTGCGCGGCGCGCAAAATTGGTGGACAGATAACACCCGGCAAATTAATTTTTAGATCAACTTTGTGTTGCCTGGCGATGCTAGGCTCAGCCAACGCAAGCTGAGCCGCGAAGCGGCGAGCACCAGCAAAAATAATTTTTGTCTGAGAATAATTTGCGGCGCGCGCGCAATAAATTCTCAACAGAGGCTATCATCGACAGCTAAATTTTGTGCATAAATTAGTTTAATTTTATTGCATTAATGTAATTTGGAGCAGAGGTTAATATTTATGATTGCGTTTTGAGCCCGCGCCGCGCAGTCAACAATTTCCGGAAAAACGGAAATTATTATTCTCCATTATTTTCCCAACTTCATTATTTTCCCAACCAATTCAATTGAACCTATTTTGATGAATATTCAGACGTGCCTACATGATCTGAAATGCAGGCACGGAACTTCTGAATTAAGATGTATTGCTCTTTTTGTAATAAGTAACGTTGATATTTGATTACTTATCAACTGTGATCACTACTTTTAGCCTGATGATGTCGTTGACTGATGAAATTGATTGCAATTAAAGATATATTTTTGTTTTGTTAACAGAGTCAAAAGAGAATTTATCAACTATCTCTCATTGTAACTCATATAACTCATATTTCATTGTCCAATCCATGAACTGCGGCTTCCCTAAATTCATTCAGTACATTTTTCCCACTAAATCACGCTTCTTATTGCCCAAGAAACTCAAGAGGTATGACATGTTGAAATACCAATGATTTTAGATAGTTTTATAAATCTTCATGATGCAACTGCACACAGGGGATAAACCTTACAGTTCATACAGTCACACTAGAGTGGTATCTCAAGGCAGATCCATAATTGTTAAAAACTTATGATAAGGCAAGTCTTAAAACTATATTTAGATGTACCCTATCTTCAACCCTCACCATAAATCCTTTGACCCTCATCATAACTCTGTCTATATCAAGTACCTAGTGGTGCTCAGGCCTCACTCTAACCCCAACCATAATCATTGACTTATCTCTGACATATCCTTATCTCTAACCATTGATGCATGATTTTGCATTTTTCTGTGTAGGTACCTGGTTCTTGTGATAATATATTCTCTTCTGATGAGAGAGATTCAAATCGAGAATAAATTCTTGTATTAGAATATAAACCTAATGACTGAGGGAATTGGAAAACAATTTTCCTATTTCTGGCTTCCCTCACAGGTAGATTCATACAATTCATATTACAACTCAGTCAAAATCGAATCAATTTAAAAGCTAACTTGGTTTCAGACAATGTTAGTTGGTTGCAATTGCTCAAAGAATGACTAGTCATTCTCTATAGTAGACTAGAGTCGTTTGAGTATTGTTTAGAGTATCACCTTGGAGAGCAACCCATAATTTCCTACCAGGTCAATCAGCAATAACACAGCCTCTAAATTATCCCCCTTCCCTAAGATGGCTGAGTGTGGTTAAACCTGAATTACTCAGCTCTCTACTATTATGTTGCTAGAGACTACACGCAGTGTGTGTAATATAGCTCTGGATCTGTTTATTTCCTCCTGACGTGATAAGAGCTTGTAATTAAACCCTCTAAACCAGTGGTGTTCTTTGTGTCTGCCCACGTGACCAGAAGAGAGCCATGTGGTGTTGCCATGGTATCACCTGCGTTGCTATAGCGTCACGTGACCATCATTATACGGGCATACTCTGACATTTCCTGTATACAAGGTATTTCTGCTCCAGGATGGATTGCGCTCATTTTCCCATTGTATCGAGGTCTTTGCTTTGTACCAATCTAAGTCAAGCTTCTCCCTATGATTCGGTGTCTGTAGGAAGACTCTTTTGTGGCTTCATTAACATTCATTACTTGATTATCATAATTGCACAATTGTAGCAAAATTATGCCTACTATATACGGGAAATGATTTTTACAAACAAATTCAAATGCCGCTGTTCCATGATTGATTCCTATATGTTAGGGAAGATGTGATTTATAGCAGTGAATTAATGCTCTAATCTATCACTAAATCTCACAGTGTAGGTATGCTAGATGAGCCACGTCAACTCAAATCTACACCAACCAAGCAATGCCATGATTATGCCTCAGGGGGGACTCTTTCCTCAAGACCCGGCATATAACCAGCAGAGGGGTACCCAGCAGGCGACTCAACTTGTAAACCATTCTGGACAGTATGCTGGTTCCAGACAAACCAGTGCCTTCCAGCCTGTTATTACTCTACAGGGTAGTGATGAGAGCACCACTGCAGGAATGTTCCAGCAACAGCATCAAATTCCTAGACCGATGCAGTTCAACCAGATGAATACTGCCCCTCCTGGCCCACCACAAGTCGGCCCAACTCAAGCCAACCCGCCTCAAGCCGGCCCTCCTCAGACCAGACAGCCCCAAACTGCCCTGACTCAAGCTGGTCCACCACAAACGGAAGTTCAGCCCCACACCATCCCCCCTCACGCCTCTTTCTCTGAAGCTGACCCCAACTCCTACCCCGCAGTAAAACACCACGAGCTTCTTGAAATCGCTCACAATCGTGCTGTGGAGCGAACTCCCTCGGTAACGTCAGGACCGACTCCCTCCCGACCCCTCATGAAAACCTTGGACCGGTCTGAGAGACCCTTCGACGTCATAGCTCCGAACAGTCTCACCTATCAGGTTAGTGTGAAATTGAGACACACATGTATAATTGCAGCCGATAATTGTAATTGTTTTACATTTCAGTCGTGTGAGTTACAGATCCTTGATCAGTAAATTGTACGATTTACAGATTTACAGTATGAATAGCACGATAAACAGGATCACGTTGTAATTTTCAGTCGTGGATAATGAATATTTGTAATTCCTTGCATTATGCATGGTATAATGATTGATTCTTGATAACTTATAATCGAAACTAAAATCTCGTATAATGAAATGTATCGTTTATCTGTTCAGTTCAGGTAGAAAATCATCCACTTAGAGTGGATGGAGGACTAATTATTTGGCTAAATTTTCGTAACTTAGACAACATCAGAAGAACCTAGACCTCTAATGTTTTGCTCGTGATCATGCAGTAATTAGTAGAACTTCATACGAACCACCTGAATCATACTGAACCGAACAAACTCCAGGGTTGGTAGGGTTGGTACCTAATATATATCATGGTAATGAGTTTCGCCTAATTAGGGGCGCGGTACTTTTTCGGAAATGCCACATACGTATCTACTATATCTCTGTATCACTCTCTGGTTTTCCCAGTATTTAGCTGACATTTTCCCTAGGCTAATCCCAACATTCCACCGTCTGTAATCCCGAACACGGACCATCCTGTGGACATGCACCGAGTCCAACAGCTCCCAGTCTCAACCCTAGGACAGCTGGTAACATCTCAGGGTGTTGCTACTAACAACAACAACAACAATATGATGCCTAGCAACAACGGCATGGCGCACAGCAACAACAGCTTCATCCCTAGCAACAGCAACGCCGCTGCTCCTAACCAAAGCAACATGGGACCTAATAACAACGCGGGACTCAATATTGTAGCACCTGGGTCCCGGGACCAGCAGAGTTTCCATGTTCCTGTCAGTCAGCAGGGTATTCCGTACAGCCCGCAGAACCCTTACCAACTGCAGCCTGGTTTCAATCAGCAGATGCAGAATCAGCTCCTGATGAATCAAGGACCTGGTATCCAGCAATTCCCATCTTCTATGAATCCAGGTAAAAACCTTTCTGTCTCGCGTTTATTCAGAATTTTAGATGATGATGTTTTTCGCCTATGACGAAATTTGTTGAATGATCCCTAAGATTGCGTCATCAATGATATACTTCGATAGTGATTAGGCTTGTCACGTCGTGCATCAGACCTCACTTCTTCTTGACAAATTGGTTGTCGATCACGCAATGAATTAGGTCCATGTGCGCACCTGTTGTGTGTATATTCTGTACAGTTGAAATCTGCTATTACCACTCAACCATGGTTTTTATCATGTTCCATACCATGTTTTTCAATGTTCCATACCATATTTCAATGTTCCATACCATATTTCAATGTTCCATACCATGGTTTTCAATGTTCCATACCATACTTTTCAATGTTCCATACCATGGTTTTCAATGTTCCATACAATGGTTTTCAATGTTCCTTACCATGTCCTTTGTCCACCGTTCAGCATCATGCTCATGGAAATCCAAACCACGAAAATTTGTGCCACTATAAACTTTTGATCTCTTCTCTCCCAACCAATCCCCTCTCTCTTCTTTTCTCTCCTATGGCGTGTGTGTGTGTGTGACTGTGTGTGACTGTCTGTATGTGACTGTGTGAGATTGTGTGATTGTGTGAGTCTGAACAATAAATACTTCCAGTAATCACGCGCACAGTCGTGTAAGATCTCCACTGCAGCATGTTATATACTCTAAGGAGAGAGGGGGAGGGAGGGAAGGGGCTTCACAAACATTGACAGATAGAAAAAGGTTGATAATACGTTGGGAAAATTGAAATAGCACATCACATTTACTACCAATCTGAATCTCATCCATATCGAGCTTTGGCTGCATATATTATAGCTGGTTCATTACACCATTATTATATGCTATCCGGCAGCAGCAGCAACAGCTTGTCACACCACAACATGTACATAATTGCATCTCATCATACATACTTCCATGACGGTTTGAGTCATTATCAATCCACCTCGAGCAGTGTGATTGCTCTTCCTTTCTCTCCACACACGCGAGAATTTAGAATATTTTACCCATACGACGTTCACATATATTTGACACTTCATATGTCGTTGTAACATCAGTTTGAGAGCTAGGTACATGGGCGATCGTATGTATTGTTGTGGTTCAGGTTATATTGTTGTTGTTGTTATGATTGGTAACAGTGGTTTTATGTCAGAAGCGTTCCTTGTCGACAATATAGTCTCCACAGCTTGTGTAATCACTTGCAGTGTTCTCTCGTTGTCGTTGTACCTCGTGGAGCTTATTTCAGATCCAGTATCTAAGTTATCCCACCCATTTGAAATCTTCGTGTGGAATACTTCTTTCTGTTCCATTTCTCGAAACAGATCGTGGCCACTGTAGGGCGCCATTTGTTTGCTCGCACACACTCACTAAGTCACTACCCCATCTCTGATGCTCTAGCATTTGGGTATTAATTCTGTAACTAGCAATCGATGACCATCCAATGTCTAGAACTGCCATTTCTGAGCCACGTCCACCAAATCACAGGTTGATCAGCTGAGCAAGACCAGCAATCAAAAACTCTCTCCGCTGTCCGCTGATGTGCGTTTCCATTCTATTTTCGAGTAGCAGACTGCTTATTTCATATGCTATATCCCACACAATATGCCATAGTCTTGTGTATATTACACTTCAAGAGAGCTAGCGAGCTTTTGTGGTACAGACAATTTGGTAACTACACGACTACTAAAGACATAATGAGGCATTCTAACTTCTTTATGAGGAGACATCATATGCAATGAAGATGTTGTTTGAGATGCCCAAATCGCATACCTATGAAGATGGAGTGTCTGTGTGTGTATGTGTGAGTGTGTGTTTGTGTGTGTTTGTGTGTGTG
>CAMPET010000124.1:23930-59325 GCA_946803715.1 Beroe ovata
ACACACTCATACACACACATAAACACACTTCCACACAGACGCAGGCACACAGACACACGCACCGACACAGAAACACACAGAAACACACACACACACACACACACAGACACACACAAATATGTACACATAAACTGCATATAACTTGACTAACTATATCGGCTTGAGGAGTGAAATAGGTCAAATACCGATATTCTGGTCAAAGTAGGATAATCGTAATTATAACAATCCGATGTAATTTGTTAGCTACTGCCCGCTTGTCAGCGTTGTGTGTGTGAGCTATCATTTGCATATTCCCTCATTCCTATCGCACCATGTCTCCACAGTCCACATGAAACAGCTATTCCAGTTTTAGCAGTTGTTTCAGCTTGGCAGCAGTAGGAAGATCTGGTAAGCTACAATTTATTAAGTCGGGGTCGTGTTGGGAGAGTGTACGAGCCGGGAAATTTTGTGCCGGGTATCTTTTGTTTTATTGAGGACGATCTGCACTTGTTCATCAATAAATCGGCAATTGACTACTCCGCCGACGCCCCCTTTTCGCCCCCCAATGCTTCCTTTGTGCCCCTCTTGGCCAGTTTACATCCTATTTACCAAGGGTCACCGATTGATGAAGTTTTGCGTGTTTCGTTACTTTTTTGAGGAATCGCATGAATCAGGAAGTGATTCATTCAGCATTTATACCCCGTAACCAGCTGGTTACCAGCATCTATTATGATAGCCTATAATACTATGAATGGTTAGAGCTGTCCATCGTATTTATAATTTCGTATAATGATCGTTAATCAGTTCATCCAGACTTCAGGAAGTTCAGATGTTGTAGCTTCTGATAGTGATAGAGTCAATAGAAGTTATGTACCCACCTGTATATCTGAACTTCTGTTCTCCAAATTTTGCTTAGTAACGTTGAACGTTTGACTATCTCTGAGACTTTCCTTCTTTTTCAAGAAGGTTATGTTCAAAAGTTCTGACAGAATTAGAATCGAAAGTGTAAGAGGCAGTAGCATACTCTTGTAGTTGTATAGATTAGGAATCTGTTTGTGACCAATGCCTAAGACTTGCACTCTCTCTCTGTCTCACATGACAGTACTTCCCACGGCCTAATCATAGTTACATTCACCCCACGTTCCATGTAGCGTTTACCGTGAGAGATTTTGTGTGTTGTCATTATTCCTCTTCCAAACTCTCTGTATGTATGTGCAGTGTGCACTGTTAGTGTAGCCAACCCAGGTAAATTAGAGCCGACGATCCAAAATTAAGATTTGTTCCTTGATTCTCAGGCAGTGTGGTCATTTTAATTCATTCTATGTATCAAATTTAGTTGCTCTTTTGATTCGAAGGATTGTTGCACGCCACACCTAAAATCTAAATTGCGATTTTCTGGAATCATCACAGACTATACAACGGGGTCACCAAATGATCTAATCACATTCTTACAGTTTTTAGTTCTGACCCGCTGACCCCCCCAGAACTGATCGATATGTCGAACAACGAGCGTATGACAAAGGACATGGTCGAGGAAATGTACAGACAGCAGATGGAACAGCTGGCTAAGGAACGAGGAGTCCAGTACAACCTCAAGCGAACAGAACCGACGAGAAGCGGGGCAGCGAGCCGCGCGCGGAAAGAGAAATCTTCCACGGGTGACACTGCGATGTCACCCACTGATTCCCACGGTGGCAGTGAGCCACTAATCAGTAGTGCAAGTAAGATAGATGCACCACCGCAGAGTAGCACTGGGTCGATGGGAAGTGGCAGTGGGGTGGCAGCATCTTACACTCAGGGCGGGTATCATCAGAGTGATGACATTACTCCCAGTGGACAGACATCAGTTGGACAAATGTCCGCTGGAGTGATGTCTCATTCGGGAAATCAGGGGAAATCTCACGAGTCACAACTTCCACAACACAGCACTGCTGACGCATTGAATTACAACAGCAGCAAAATTCCTCAACAGCAACAGCAACAATATCCATATCCGAGCAACCAACCATCAAGCTCGCACACCGGGAACATGCCACAACAACCTCAGCAGCAACCTCAGTCTGATTACCATGGCAACCGAGTTGCCCAGAGCAACCATTCTCCAGGACAACCACCTTCATCGCAACCTCTGAGCAACAACAACATGATGACACAAGTGCAGACTCCACAGCAACAACAGCAACAGCAACAACAACAACAACAACAACAATTCCAGACATCGCCCCAGACAACAATGCCAGCGCCCACTTTCAACATCGATCCTGGTGTTGGTCAGGGAGGTAACCATGGTAACACCCACTTGAGCCCGGGAGGTGGTATGGGGAACCAGCTTCCGATCCCGCAGAACAGCCAGCTGAGCACGTCTCAGACCAATCTGTGCAACCCGCAGCAAGCAGCGTATGCGGGGTTTCAGTTCAATCCTTACCAGCAGCTAGGGATGCAGAACCCCTTCCCTTCCCCTTACGGTGGGTATTGATTAAGTTCATTTGAGACTTGATCGTATTCATTTCTAAAGTTATCATTGAAACACATTCGCTGACCCCATTTCCTCCAGGTAACCCATTTGGTATGGGACTATCCCATTCCTTCTCCAACCTGAACATGGGTCCTGGTGGTGGGGGCAGCACAACCAACTTATCCCAGTCTGCTAACGCTCTCAATTACGGGGGTTTCAACCAACCCAATATCTTGGTATGTGTCGAATCGGTCTCGCTTTTTCGGTTGTTTCTGTGTTTCTCGTATCCATTTACTCGGCATTTCCTTATCACTTGCTCGCCCGAAGGGCCCATGACAGCAACTATCACACTGGATTGTGAGAAATCAGTGTCAACAATGAACCTGCTCTCTGTGTACATACATTCATAATTGTCCAGTACATTTTGGGAAATACCTAAATTACCCATTCACTCTTCGGTCAGCCCAGCCTGCTGAGCCTTTGTAAATGAGGCTCCTAACTACTGGGTTATTGAGAGCGGCGCAATCATGGTATATACCTAGATCACGCGCGAGCTCACGCGCTCAGCACGTGTCAAATCACGTGACTGTGACGTCACACACTCTCACGTGTCTATGACAACGTATATATTATTCTGCAGGCAAATCTGTCTCCACAGCAACAACTGCTCCTGATCCAGAACCCCCAACTTCTGTACAACTACCAGCAATTACTGTCCATGCAGCAAGTGCAGAGTGAGTATACTATACCGCGGGTCTATACTATCACAGTTTGCTACATCACGGTTATAACATGGTATTGGGTAATCATAGTGATTATCTGGGTGCGTATAGCGAGAGAGTAGATATTAGAGTCCAAGGGGCAGGGTATCTGCAATTATCATATTATACCATGACTTGGATCGTAGTACAGTGTGCACACATACATACCCCAGCTCTGGGGCTGTTAGGTACCCTATTTCCCTGTGATATTTGGGGATGATAAGATTTCTCAGAAAGAATGATAGAATCTCCAGGTCGTGATTAGGAGGAATGAAAATATGAAATACAATGAAATTCATAACATATGGTATCAAAAAGAGAGGTGTATCGATGTTCAATAGCGAACCCTCTCTCTCAGTCTCTCCCCCTCAGCCCCTCAATCTGGCGACCCCCTCCTGCCACCAACCTCGCAAACCACCGCAACCTCAACTGCCCTTCCCAACCAACTTCCCGAGTCCCTCGTCTCGTCCGACAACCGTCAACAAGACCACCGTCACCATGACAGCATGACGCGTCACCATGACAGTATGACGCGTCACCATGACAGTATGACACGTCACCATGACAACATGACACATCACCATGGTAACCAGTACATTGACACCACGCGTCAGAGGGAAGGAGGAGGCAATGTGCCGGGGGATGTTAAGACGGAGCAAGGCCAGGATCTACACAGAATTAGACGTGGTACCTTTGTGAAGAGCGAGAGCTGCGACCCAAAGTTCACTTCAAGTGAGTTTAATAACTTTAAGTGAGTTCCAAGTAAGTTAGACTTATCATGGTAATCTCATCATACAAATCCAAATTTCCTTGCTGAAATTCTGAATTGATGCATTCCGTACACCACATCTATCTCCCTCATATTCACGCAATCTTTGCTGTCAATCTTTGAAATCATGCAATTTCTCATGAACTGCAGTGTGAATAGTTTGAATCCAAACCATCATCAATAGCATCATGAATGGTTTTATCATTCATATTCCGTAATATATTCAATGAGGTTATTAAAATTTAGTGGTTTATGATTGAGATTGAGCTAACAAAAGGGAGAATTGCGAAACAAAACAAATGAGAGAAATTAAAGTTGTGTTAGATATTCAATGAATACACTGCAGCAGCTGCAGTTGTTTTGGCCGTGTACACGTTGCATAATATGTGACTCAAGACACATCCTTTTTTCAATTATTTTGCTCTAGGTAGTTGAGGGCAGTACAATACCATAAATGACATAATAGCACTTCGGAACGTAGGTCAGGCTTAAACCTCCACAATAGATCATGGATAAAGAAGTTTATCACAGAGTATTGGTTGTTTCCTGTTTTAGTGTTTTGTTAGAAATTTTCAGTGTTGTTACCAACGTGTTTCCGCTGCAAAGTTTTTTTCAGATCGGTAGAACAGATTTATTCTTCCACGAAATATTTCGGCGATCGTGTTACCCTATTGTCGTGCTCCCTGTTTGGCCCCCCTCATTACAATTACTTTAAAGTATACCATACTGTTACCATCTGTGGCCCCCTGTGTATAGGTATTGTCTAGTAATTGTGTTGTATCATCAACTGCACTACATTATTGTTGCGTTTTCTAGTGTTGTGTCGTATGACCGTTGGATCTCTGGGAGTCTACAAATTTGTTCCGAAGGAATTCATCTACATCTATGCTGATTTTTACGGTGAGTCGTAACCTTATTAAAATCTCCTGATTTGGGCACAAACTGGAGGATGTACGACCCTACAAATTGGAGGTCCGTTCTTGACACTTGCGTCCAATTTGCCGGGTCGGAATTGCCATGATAATTATGTAGGCAGACTGCAGATAAATGGTGTTCTCTTATCACCAGCAGGCGATACGTTATGCATAATCCATACTCGATAACTGTACAGTGCTCCTTGCACAGTTATCATAGTACCACGTACGTACAACAACTTGTAGTTGTGTAAACATGGGCTCGCACAGTCGCGCATGTGTTACCATAGTTACCGTTACGCTATTCGTTACTCGTGATCCGGGAACTAAAGTCGTGAGTAGTGAGTAGTGAGTAGTGAGTAGTGTGCGACTCGTGCTGCAGGTTCCATATATCGAGATTACAGAACTGTGTCTCTGGAGAGATGGCTGTAGATATAATCAGCTCGTGTCTATGCCCTGATGAATTCGGGTAATCAAGTTCACTGTTCACTGTCGAGCATACGTTTTATTGCGTTCGTTTGTGCTCCGTTAGTGGGCTAAGTATGTAGCACAACCCACACACCATGCACTCAAGACAATTACTGAACTTCTTATGAAGAGCCACTGACAAATGAACAGCGATCATGGAGCAGAGAAGAAAACAAACCAGAAAACAAGCTCTCATACCCAGACACACACAGAACACATTGGCACAAACAGAGGCACAGACAGAGGCACAGACAGATGTACAGACACTCTTATGATTCACCGCGTAGGAGATGTAATCTATTCTCAAGAGAGATTGGTTGTATATAATTTATTGTCTGCCAATTAGACAGTTCACAAACACACCCACACACTGATACAGGCACACAGACACACACACAGACACACACACAGACACAGACACATACACACACACAAAATGATCTTCTGGTGGTAATACACGATATGGGAATCGCTCTCAGAATATTTATTTACCTCCTACGGATTGTGTGATTATGGAGTCAATGATCGCGGCTATATTCATGCAATGTCCGACAACAAATCTGAGATATCGTGCAGTTTTTCCGATTCCCGGGTCATTTGTTGCATCCGAACTTTTGATTTCAAATCGTTGGTCGTGTTTGTTGTCAATCTTGTTCTTCCATAATCGTCGAGTTCAATTTCATTCAAAGACACATTAAACAACACAACTATAATTGCCATGACAAAATCAGTACTGCTGCTGTCATCATGAGTGTGGTCATCAATATCGGTACAACTTTTGCTGGCGATGACACGACTTGGGCTCAGAAACGGGGCTTTTTCACCAAGAGTGCCTCGCTTCCCGACGGAATGAGTGAGTCACTTTCTCCATTTCTTCATTGAATATGATGAGAGATTTTGCTCTTTCGTTCTTGACAATATGAGGTTTTTGTGTTCCCGAAACGGAAAAGTTGAATTCAGCTTTGTTTTAGGTATTCCAAAACTGTCTTGTTCCGTGGTCGTTATTATCAAGTCTTGAGCTGATTTCACGTTTTCAGGAACTCGCCCCATATCGTTGCACCGCCCTAAATCCTTTGTGAAAGTCGGACCGA
Source organism: Beroe ovata (assembly GCA_946803715.1). NCBI lineage: Eukaryota > Metazoa > Ctenophora > Nuda > Beroida > Beroidae > Beroe > Beroe ovata. Next base: position 30,368 of record CAMPET010000124.1, read on the forward strand.
GTGAGTAAAACACCGTGTTTTCGTGAAAAACAACTCTGGTTGACATTCGTCAATCGGTAGGATCACACAAAGCACTGATCGATTAGCGTCGATAATTGGTCGTGATGATTAGCAATTATGATAATCAGGAAGAGGGATTCGATTAGGCGATTATATTTTGTTAGTGATGAGAACGTGAGATAGCAGAGCATTTGTCTATCTCACTTTACAGTGTCCAATTAATGACAGATCGGGTCCATGTCATCGGTTCAGAGTTGGTTAAGAATCATCACTCATCAGTCGTCATCAGTGGCAACTGATGGCTCGTCTATGGAATGGGTCATCACTTAATGAGCATAACAATAGAATGGGTCAATGGGTCTCGTCCCACATTATTCAAAACACAATATGAATATTATTTCTTTTGTAATACTGGAATTGCCTATTATTATTTTCGGTAATAAAAGCGATTCTGAACATTGAAAATAGTGAATTCAGCACGTGTGTTTTATACATTGCGAACATTATATACAGTCAACTTACCAGAACCTTGTAGTTGTTTGTGTGTCCATTGTACAGATTATTGTGTATAGTTCAACTACTTGCTACACGAAAGTTTGTCACTTTAGCATTCTTGAAGTTGTTATGAAAATCTAAAGTTGCGTGGAGTATTGGAGTAAAGACACGCTTGTTTGTACGCTTGTTTGTACGTTTATTGTTCTCTATTACGCTTCACTTTCCTCTCTGCGCGTCCACTCATTCAACAGACAAGGTTAGAATTTCGGATTAGAGGTATTAGTTTTTATCTAGAAGTATTAGTTTTTATTCAGAGGTCGGGATATTCTAAGATATGCTGGTATCTGAATCCTCGTAATGATGCCAAGATGATATGAGATACTGTCCAGCAAGAGTTCCAAGAATTGGAGTCAAGCCAGAAATCAGAATGAACGTCATGTTATAGATAAAGATCAAGAAATGTTGAGGTCATAGTTCGTTGACTGATGGTCTGAACAGTGAAAATGTGGCTGCATCATGAGTCTAGAAGTAGGATAAAATATGGTGGTAAATGAGCTAAAACAAAAACCGTAGAACAAGGAAACAATTACATGTATCCATCTGACGTAGATCTTTAATTTATTAATTGCTAAAACCATCTTCATGATGAAACAACTATACTATCGACCAAGCCCAAACCTCATTTTGTTTTTGTTCCACTCAGCTTTTGTCTGGTATTACGACTTCGTTATAGCAGAAAATAGCCCTGATACTTCCCAAAATAGCTCCCAGAAGTAGATTATAACTTGGATAATTTGACAATGTTCCGGAAAAGCACGTGTAAATTTCCTTGCAAGCTGCACGCAGTTAGGTTATTAATGGTCGATTTGCTGTTAACGCATCTCGCGATACCAGGATAATTGCATGACCGCCGTGCTAACCAACAAATTCCATGGATATGATATTCTATGTATCTTTAGAGCAGTTGTGCTAATTTTCTCACTTGATGCGTCTGAGAAGTGACTCTAGCGTTTGTAGTTTGGTCACGTGACATGCCCCGAGCTATTAGGGTGTACAGGTGCTTCCATCATCTACATTCAGGTGTGAGATAGGAATCATGTTCGGGATGATTGTTGGGGTGTGGGTTGGACAATTTGTGATCATATCTGTGAACGCGTGTGGTCACTGGCGTCTGGCTTGGTGTTAATCAGTATACTACCTTACCTGTTATATGTTTTCATACGTTCTTTTTCATACATCTCCTCGTGCCTCACTTCTCCCCATCACTTTCTCACTTCTCATCTCCTCACCAGTCCTTATACTATGCATCCTCATCCCCTCACAGTATCGCCCACACCCTACTCATTTCACCTCTTCTCACCCCATCTCTTCTTCCTCACCTCACCTCTATCTCCCCTCACCTATCTAGCTTCTACTCGTATCACCTCTCCTCCCAAACCCATCTCACCCCTCACCCTGTTCACCCCTCACCCTGCTCACCCCATCTCACACCGCTTACCTATCTCTCTCTTGCTTCAGAGAACTCTGAATATGACGAGAGCAAGTCAGTGGACAGTCTCTCTCTAGCCTCTCGTGACCGGGGTCTATCACTGGATGACATGGCTGCCCACGAGGACGGGTACATGACAGACAGCACCATGTTCACCATACACGACGACGATGAAAATATTGGGGTGAGATTGAGAAAAGTGGCTGATGGTTGATCTATGAATTCTTTCTGAGTCCATTTAGGTGACTTTGAATCTTAGAAATTGTTGACTTTCTTGAGTTTTTTGTTGTAATCTCATGAAATTGCAGTTGCTGGTGACGGATGTTGTCAATGGTTTATCCCAAGAGTTGAACTCTACTACAGTACTTGATGCGCTACAAAATGTAGTCAGACTTGCGCTCAAAGGTACCTAATTACCAGAGTTTTTTGCTATCACTATTTACATTTTATAATATGCTCTTGCTAGGAACATTTTCCATTGCTTCTCTCCGAACATGGAACTCTATTATCCATACAGGCGAGGAAGCTCAGCAGTTGTTGGGCGAGAACAATGTTATCAAAAGTCTGGTTCACCTGGGGAACACGTTTGCGGATGAGTCAGAAGTTGCTGAGATGATTTGCACTGCGCTCGGTAAGCATTCCGGAAACACTTGTAGGATTTCTCCCTACCCTTGCTGGCGGGATTTTATCCCTGGCAAGGGGCGGAATGACAATTACGCGGCGCCGACGGTAGGGAAAAACCCTACAAGGAAACACCTGGTTCCTCTTGGTGGAAACAATTTGTTCAGATCACATTATGTTCATGAACGAACAATGTTATCTTCCTTTCGATACCTAATCAGATGATTGAACATCAATTACAGGGTGTATGTGTACACTGAACAGTTCAAACAGAGACAGAGTTATTAAGTGTGATGGAGTGGACTTGATGGTGACATTCATGAACAAACACCCTTCAAACGAAGCAATTCAGCAAGAAGCATGTCTTGCTATCAATAATCTCTGTATCAACAACGGTAGGAATGATTTTTTGTCTCTCTTTCAGTAAAATGTTCCCTTAAATCTCATCATTCAGAGGCTTCAACGTATGGCGCGAGCGCCGAATCGAGTTTCACTATAGCCACGCGCACACATGATCGCGCGCGGTGATATACTGTACTTTAATTTTATTTTGTGACCAGAGACGCGCGCTGGCAAATTAGGAAAGAATTGTAAACCTCATTCCTGTTCAGCGGATAACGAAAGACATATCGTTGACAAGGGAGGACTGGATGCAGTCCTGTCAGCGATGAAAAATCTCTGTTCTTATGCAGACGTGCAAGAAGCAGCATGTTTTGCTTTGGGGGCCCTGTGCGTCAATAATGGTACGACTACTTCACCTCATTCTTGATGTTTTACAGACATAATTTCTCGCTGTTTATGGAATCTTTAACCATCAGGTAATAACCGAGCTATCGTTGCTAAGATGGGTGGGCTGAACTCTATTGTTTCGGTGATGGATAGCTGTGCGTCCTCAGCCACCGTACAAATAGCGGCATTCCATGCCCTCAGGAACATTGTCTGTAGAAACTGTGAGTTACTGTTTTAAAAATTACTGTCAACCTTGATGGAATTTGCAATGATTTGAACTTCTGACCTGTGTCCAATCTACAGCACAAAACAGATCTCTTGTGGTACAAGTAGGGGGTGATACTGCTATCATCAATGCGATGTTCAAATACCCCCAGAATTCACTGCTTCAACAAAGGGGCCTGGGTACACTTTGTAACTTGTGTATAGGATCAGGTAAATCATATGATTCTATTGTGCCGGACTTTTCATTCATATCGGTACTTCCTCAATGATTACTACTTCATTGTTTCGTTACTACTTACTAGAATCTGCTATACTAGAATCTGCTTACTAGAATCTGCTTACTAGAATCTGCTATATTCTGACCATCTCCAGAGTTCAACAAAGCAGCAATTGGGAAAACCGGCACCAAAGCCGTGCTCAAAGCGATGTCAGACTTCCCCCGTGACCCCACAATTCAAGCGGCTGCTTGCTATGCCATTGTCAATCTATGTGGCAAAGACGGTACTGATATTTTCCTTCACGAAAAGTCGTATTTTCATTTTTAATGTGAATTTTCATTTTTCGATGTGGATTGTAGAATTACAATCGAATCCTCGCTACAGGAGTTAATCAGGAGAGGATTGGGACTGGGGGTGGCGTTGCTCTGGTCCTCAATGCACTCAAGGAGTATCCTTCTGACACTGGTGTTCTAAACCCAACACTCCTTGCTCTCAAAGCTCTCACTCAAAAACACGGTGAGTCACTCGTCGTGCTGTTCCGGACCGTGCTGTTTCGCTTCCTTATACATCAGCAATAAATCCTCACAGAATCGTCACAAATTCGATTATTCGTCACTTTTGACTACCAACGCTCCCCCCCCAGTTGGTAACAGTGAGAATTTCCTGAATCTTGGAGGAGGGAAGGTGCTGTTAGAGACGATGAAGAATGTTCCGAATCTAGTCAATGTACAGGAAGTTGGGGCTGAGATAATCGGTGATCTCTGTCAAATGGGAGGTGAGTTGGAGAAAAAATGGATGATTTTTTGAGAAAAATGCTTAAAGATGAATTGATTTTTCGGATTAAATAGATTTTGAAAGGGACTCTATCTTATAAGGTCTCCCTTGTTCATTGAACATCCCTGAAAACAAGAGTAAAGGTAAGCTGCTGAGTGACTGTGTTTTGCTTCCGCTTTTAGGTCCCACTTTCCAGATGTCTGCCATCCATTTAAGCATGTTTGAGTTTCATGTCACTGCGGCATTTCATTGATTAAATGTGCGAAGATGATCAACATTTCATCTCTCATATCCCCCTCTTTTCACACAGCGGGTGTAACGCAGCAATTGGTCGATGCCGGTGCAATAGATGTTCTGCTGACGGTCATGGACTTGGCTCCTCAGTCAGCAGGACTCCAGGAAGCTGCAACTTATGCTCTCTGTAACATTTGTGCTACTCCTGGTAAACAAATGCTGGAGATACTAGTGATCAAATAATTTATATATTTCGTTTTTCTGAATTGTCAAGATTTGTATTCACTGTAGGAAATTTTGACCTCTCGAGAATGATCTATCATCACACCTCCCTTTTCTCCTCCACAGAACCCTCATACCGAGAGATGGTGTATCGTAGTGAGGGTATTAACATAGCTCTCCAAGCTATGGACAGATTCGAGAATAACGCCCCAATGCAGCGGGCCGGGTGCTGTCTCCTCTACAACATTTGTATCGGGAACGGTGAGTGTTAAGTCACCGACAAGCTCAGACACACATAAACAAGCACAGACACTGGTCACAGACACTGGTGACAGACAGTAGACACAAACACAAACACAGACACACACAGAGACAGACACAGACACAGACGCAGTCATAGACAGACACGCACCCTCATCCTCTCTCCCTCATATCAGTCGAGATAGAGCGGACGATAGTGAACAGCGGTGGAATAACGGCTATACTCAAAGCTCTGGACACGTTTGCTACTGACAGTACCATACAGGAAGCCGGGTGTATTGCACTGCATAATCTGTGTGCGAAATCGGGTAAGCGAATGCCATGACACCACGGCACAAGCTGGACATGATAAGCCACATTTCAAACTTAGCCTTCTTCCATGTCCTCATCTATACCATCTACATTTCTCACGTGCGCCACTTTCCAATATGTACTGAGTTTTGTCTCACTGCAACATGTCGCCTGCAGCGGATAACAGAAAGCTGGCGGCGAAGGAGGACGCTATACAGCGTGTTATCCGGGCTATGAAGGAGTGTAGTGGCAGTGCGAGTGTGCAGGAAGCGGCTTGCAAAGCCATCATCAACCTCACGGCCAAAAACAGTGAGTAACTCATCACATGTTAAGTAATCCAATTGCCAGATTTTGTTGAAAATTAAAACTGGATGAGGGTTTCATGACTTCATGTTCCCTATAATGTATGATATCAGGATATCTATATTATTGCAGTGCCGAACAAGGTTTTATTGGGAGATCACGACGGTATAAACGTGTTACTGAAGACCATCCAGCGTTACTCCAACAACCCGATAGTTATGGAGGCCGCCGTTACCGCACTACGGAACGTGTGTAACAAATGTGGTGAGTTACGTCATGATGACGCACGCGCCGCGGTCATTATCCAATTAGATAATGGATAGCAATTATCATCATCTGATTCTGTGTCTCTCTTCTTCGTCATTCGTAAGTTGGTGTAATAGATGGTAGCGTACAGATCGTTCAATGATGTCGTAGCTTTGAAACTGGTCATTCAAAACTGTGGTATGGCCAGTGTAGAACAACCTTACTACAGAACAGATCTTACTACACTGTGGACTCCTAATCGCAACTATTTCAGTGAACAATATCAACATAATAAAGGTGGAATCAAGACTAAACATCTTGTTAACCGCTCTCGAGAGCTCACTCGCTCACTGCGCCCAAAACTCAGCCATTCAAAAAGCAGGATGCGACATAATCAGCTACGCCTGCGTCGATAAAGGTGAGTTTCTCACATGCGTGAGTGCGCGGCGTTCCCCATGAACACCTGGACAGAATTTCATGCGTTAGATATCTCACGCGTGACCTATGTGAGTGCTTTGTTTTGTGGTGCTTAATCGTGTGTGCGTGATACTTTCCTTCATAACGAGGCATAAAATCCCATGGTTACCTTTTGAAGTGCTGATCTTTATCAATATTTATTACGGCCGATTTGTGCCATTGTCCAATGTGTTCCATACACGACTCACTCGCCTTCAACAACACCCTTCCCGGTCATAATCATCTAATTAATTAATTAATGAGGTCACAAGCTTATTAATCACGTGAACGACTTTTTCCCTCCGTTAGACTATGTGAACAAGTACTCGGACAACACCCTAAGAAGCATACATCATCGTCTTTTGTCAGATTCAAGACATCGTCCACATCGGTAACCATGGAGCACGGCACCATCAATGTCGCTATAGCAACCGTAGTGAACCATGTTGCTATTGTACCCATCTATGTTGCTATAACACCCTTATATCTACAGCAACTCTTGAGCCTGTTAAAGAACGTTGCTTTCGCAACTTTAGAATTATAATACCATTGCATTTGCTAGCGTAATATCTTTCTATCTTAATCTGATCCAGGTTTCTACGCTAATCCAACTGCTACTATACATATCTGTACAATTGCTATCATCTATCACATCTTCATTTTCACTTATAATTCTTTGTGAGAGATTGGAGAATTTGTCTCTCCCACAGACTCCGCTACAAAAGTAATAGTAGATGATAGATGTAGTCCAATGTAACAAGCTTGAAGCACAAAAAGCACGTTTTCACGCACCCACTTAAATGTTACAAATTATTAATGTGAATGTTGAATGTTGTCTGCTAAGGCGAAATGCTTTATCTTCATCTAACCTTTGCTATACTTGGCGAATTTGGATTTTGACACTCAATTACTCGTATTCTTTAGGTTCTGTAATAAGCTTGCTTGATCTGAATTACTCCATTCCTTTAGATTGAACTATAGAATGAGATTTTAGATACCTAATCTGACAGATCTTTATTTACCGCTCTTTATCCTTCGAATTTTGATCTTCGTTCTGAAAAGACAAAAAATTCCCCTCAGAAACGGCTGAGGTTCTTGAGAACTCCTTCTCATCTTATCTGCTAAAGGTAAGATACTGCATTCGGGTCTTCCGTCCTACCTTCATACCCATAGCACTTGATGATCATACACTATAATTTTGGTTCAATTTTAATGACAAATTTTGCAGCTAAACAAGAAGTACGGGACTCCTGAAGGCGACCCTAAGGTTGTAGAAGCTGTGAAGCGCGCGCAGAATAAAATAAAATCAGTCAAGCACTGATTTCGAAATCGAATGACACCTTGACACCACCAGAGAACATTTTCATCGTAGTGGTGTCAATTTTCATGAGTGTTGAGAAAAAACTGTTGCGAGATATGTTGAGAAATGAGAAAACTGAAGTGATGTATTTCAAGGACGGTTGTGAATATATCCATGTAGACTGAATGCTGAAGAGCCCGAATCAAGTCAAAAACAGTAGGCATTTAGATGAAAATTAGTGACTACAAAGGTGGGTTCACTATTATATTTCATGGTTTTCTGGCTTTTCTGACAAATTATTCCTATTTCCTGCTAAAAAATCGCAAAAAATACAATGATTTGTGATAGATGCTTTGATGACGAAAAAGTGACCAAAATAATGTGATTTTATTATTGTTTAGATTTAAGGGAAGGAGTGCGTTTTGTGTCTGATCACGATATCATAAATCATGAAATCGGATCATTTGATGTCCTGTTAGCTTTTTTAATCTTATTCTATTAGAACACGTTCTTCTTGCATAGATGTATGTGATTGTGAAACGTCACTTGATGTTTTTTAACTTGAATGGATAAAATTCAGTTGAATAAGTTATTTTAATTTGTTATCGTCGTCAAGTCACTTATTATCATCTTTAAGTTTAAGTTTAAACCGGATTGAATTGAATTTGATGACAATTGATATTAGGAAAGATTCGTCACCAATTGTAACCTGAGCAATATTGTTCAAGTTCAAGTTATCATAACCGTATTATGATTTTGAAAACCAAAAAAAATCGCCTGATTGTTATTTACGAAATTAAACTCAAATCTTTAAACGATGGATCACACCGGCCTCATGTGGTTGCTAAAAGTAAATTATAACGCGACTAATTTAGACGGGAGATTGGCGCACGGAATCACTCTAATGAGTAATTTTCGATAAAATGTGTGCACTCGCAACAACGTGGGTCGGTGTGATTGGTGGAAATGGGTGTGTCTTCATCCAATCATTGCTCAGAGAGGAGCCCCTCAAAACTCAGCATCTCAATCCAACTGGACTGTTTTCTCCTCCCATCACTGTGGATGAGACAATTTGGGGTGCGTGATTTACTTTAACTGACACTGACTCTATCCTTCATGCATTTTCGTAGGCTTTTCTACACAGATTTATCTTTATGTCAAATTATCATTTATTTCTCTCTTGCAATAGCATTAACCCAATTAATAACAACGTCAAACTGAAACAGGAAGTAACAAAATGAAGGTGACGTGTGTTCTGGTGGCTGCACTAGTGTTCCTTGTCGTGGCTCATGCGGCGGAGGATGAAGCTGGAGATGCCGTGTTGGCGGTTCCTGGCAGTATTGTTGATGGTATCAACGCTCTGAAGGAGACCGTGGCGGCTTCTCAGACGGCCGAAGCCCCCGCCAAACCAAAACACAAGAAAATGACCCCGGAAGAGAGGAAGGCCGAAAAAGCGAGGAGAAAGGAGGAAAGGGAGGCGAAGAAGGCGGAGAGAGACGAGAAAAAGGCTGAGCGTCAAAAGAAGGTGGAAGCAGCCAGACAAGCTGCTAAAGCTAGTGGAGTACTGAAACAGAAAGCCGCTGCATCTGATGCAGCTGCATCTCGAAGGATCTAAAAATAATGACAGGGTTGAAGACGAGAAGAATATGAATATTTTCATTATAATTGTTTGATCATTGAATTCCTTTATGTGATTGTTTTTTGGGATCAATGAAATAACACTGTTCGATGAGGTACATTTGCACAATATGAATAATGCCAATAATTTCATTGATAACAATCCATCGACATCCGACAATCGACATTCGTCAACAGTCAAGTACAGTAAAAATAAAGCAAAATAAATTGATAGCAAAATAAATTGACAGAGGCAATGACCAGTCAATCCATCCTTGATATAAAATAAACTGGTCGAACTTTAGGGGTTGGGGAATTCAATGAGCAAATTAACATGTCTTAGAGATCAATAAACTATTAACATTCAACAATACAAGGCGTCTCAAAAAGTGGAAAAAGGTAAACGTCCATATCATTATCTGAGCTTCTCTTCGGAGTTTCCACATAAAATTTGGATGCGCGATAGGTATTGGCATTTGGCAATAATTTCAAGTTCCTAGCTCAAAATATGCTCTTGTTATCATCTAAAAACTGCATTTCTAACGCTATCTATAACTATCTATTTTACAGCAATAATAGATTCAATAATTGGTTATGATAGATAGCATGCATGATGCAACAAAAATAAAACTGTTGTTCTTACTAGCTTGTCCTAACCCCTAAAATGGGAACATTGTGAAGTGCTTGCCCACATTCTCAAAAAAAAGAGATAAGCAAGGACTGTATAATTTGTCTGGCTCAGGGAGGCTTCCACACGTTGCGTGACTCTGCTCTACACTGTGAACTGAAAGCTAAATTGGCTCTTACTTAATCCATTGCCCTAATTTTATCACTTGTCATATGTTTTTTCGGTTTCCTGACCCAACCCAAACCCTAACCCAAGGGTTCTAAACGTGATTAAGTGGAAAAAATGTCTGGTCACGCGAGACCAAATCAGTTTTTTGCCTATAACTTGTCAGGGAAGCATTTTGACCTGACGACACATGGGGTGAGTCCGAATCAGCGCCTAAAAATACGTCGATTCATGTCTGTTCTATCTGATACGAGACAAAAATAAGAATTTTCAAAAAATTAGGGCGATGAATCTAGTACGAGTGAATGCATTTGCCATTGTCACATAAGTGAGCGCGAGCCCAGAGAACTTCCTTCTTTCCCATGGTCGCCATAGTTGCAATTGTAGGATTTTACCCTACCGTCGGTGCGCGCGATTTTCAATCCGCCGGCCCATAGTTGCAAATGCATCATGGTCACGTGGTGTCATAGTCTAAAGTCTTGTCACCTGGTGTCATAGTTACGAAATGTATTTATAATGCTAATAATCAAATTAAACACTAGGGTGCTCTAAGCTCTTATTCAATAACATATTCAATAACATATTTCAATAACAAGTTAAGAGCACTGCTCTTAACTTGTTATTGAAATATCACGAAAAAATAAAATATGCATGCGCGCAAGAAACAGTGGACAGATAACATTAACATCCGGCGCGGATGTTATCTGTCCATTGTTTCATGCGCGCAATTTGTCGATCGATGATAGACCCTGTCGAGAATTTCGTTTCGCGTGCGGCGCAAACTTCGCGGCTTGCATCAGCGGTCTGGCATCGCCCGACAAGCGCGCAATTCAAGAAACAGCGGACAGATAGCATCCGGCAAGTTTCACACGCGCATTGCCGGATGTTATCTGTCCACTGTTTCTTGCGCGCGGCGCGCGCGCCTTCATCGAAGGCCGAAACGATCGATGAAGGCGCGCGCGCCGCGCGCAAGAAACAGTGGACAGATAACATCCGGCAATGCGCGTGTGAAACTTGCCGGATGCTATCTGTCCGCTGTTTCTTGAATTGCGCGCTTGTCGGGCGATGCCAGACCGCTGATGCAAGCCGCGAAGTTTGCGCCGCACGCGAAACGAAATTCTCGACAGGGTCTATCATCGATCGACAAATTGCGCGCATGAAACAATGGACAGATAACATCCGCGCCGGATGTTAATGTTATCTGTCCACTGTTTCTTGCGCGCATGCATATTTTATTTTTTCGTGATATTTCAATAACAAGTTAAGAGCAGTGCTCTTAACTTGTTATTGAAATATGTTATTGAATATGTTATTGAATAAGAGCTTAGAGCACCCTAGTGTTTAATTTGATTATTAGCATTATAAATACATTTCGTAACTATGACACCAGGTGACAAGACTTTAGACTATGACACCACGTGACCATGATGCATTTGCAACTATGGGCCGGCGGATTGAAAATCGCGCGCACCGACGGTAGGGTAAAATCCTACAATTGCAACTATGGCGACCATGGGAAAGAAGGANTCAATTGGTTTCAACAAGGATGGATTTATAGCCTTCTTAGGGGACTTTCATTTCTCCCTTTTGGTGATTCCATACAGGACATGTATTTAAACTTTTTCATTTATTGAATGTGATATTAGAGTTATTATATATGAATCTTTAAGATTTTGATTTACACTTGGTAATGAATTTGCCCATTGTAGGCATCCTGTTAATGTACCGGATTTTGATGATAGTAATAATTATGAAGATTCTTCCTAGGTTATGTCAAAAGCTGCTGAGATAGTGACTTGCAATGAAACAGCTGATGCTTTTCAAAAACAGTACTATGAGAAATTTGATAAGCAGGTTTGTTTCATGAGTGTTTTTTATCTTTGATTGAAATAGAGACATTTGTTTTTGAACTTATTGGAGACTTACCTTGTTCAAATCTGCCAGAGACACGGTACCCATGGTCTTGTGAATATGTATATGCCAGATGCAACACTTTCCTGGAATGGAAATTCTGCTAAAGGGAAGTCAGAAATTGCAGAACTGTTGGGAAATTTGCCAATGTCTACCTGCTCCATTTTTTCTGTAGATGCACAACCTGTCAACAAAAAAGTACGGTTACATTATTGCTTTTTATTATAAGATATATTTTAGAAAAGAAAGATTCTTTTGAGTCATTAATCTGCAAGACTTTTCTCCAACTCCGTACTTCATTATAGATTGTTTAATCAATGGTTAAGATGAAATTCACAAAAGTTAAAAAAATGTTTCCTTGTTATTTAGGCATTCAACAATGAAGCTATAATGATCTCTACTACTGGAACGATTAAGTTCACTTCAGACATCAAAGACTTTGCTCAGACTTTTGTTCTACAAAAGACAGATACAAGAACAATGAAAATATCATATGACTGTTTCCGATTCTTGAATGACCTGTGACATCTTGATATGAGAGGAACTTTGTTAGATCCAAATTTTCATTTGATATCCTATTGCAGATAGGTTATTTGGCAATTTCTGTCACCAATGAAGATAAATAAGCCAGAATTCCTGATAAGCTTGTCAGATCCATTAGCTGAGTCCCAAATAATGACTTTACTTTATTTAACTGATATTATGTCAGTATTTATTCACAGTAGGTAGAACACATTTATATAACCTAAAGATAATTTAGTAAAGATCCTATAACCACATTGTTCTCTTCTTGACAGTATATCATCACAACTCTCATGTAAGGATGGCTGGTCAGAGTCTAGATGATCTAGAGGAGTTTATCAAGAAAACTGAAAAGGCTCATGAGTTGGTAACGTTGCTGCAGTCTGAGGATTCAGATGTGGTAAAGAAGACACAAAATGAGATTGACTCAATACTTTCTAATGACTGGGAGGAAGAAGAGGTCGAGGGATATGTAACTAAAGATGGTTTCAGTAAGTCGTCTATCAATAAGATTACGGATGATGAACAAGTCCCGCCTACTGCTGTTCCAGGGGGTTTTGAAAATGTTCCAAGTGATCAGGCTGGTTTCATGAAAATGGTTGAAGATGATGCAAATAAACGAGCCGAAAGCAGGAAGAGAAAGGAGGAAAAGAGCAAGAGGAGAAGAGAAAACGGTAATGATTTCTTCAAGAAGGGTAAGTTTTCTGAAGCAATACAAGAATATGATATTGCTATTAAACTGACTGGATGGAATGTTTCACTTTATACCAACAAAGCTCAGTGTTATATCAAGCTCAAAGACTATGAAAAGGCAATCGAAGTTTGTGATAAAGCTCTCTACATCGAGGAGGACTTTGCAAAGGCATACATCCAAAAATCAAATGCACTGATTGCTCAGAAAGATCCTACTGAGTCAGTGAAATGCTTGGAGGAGGCATTGTCTAAAGTGAGTCAATCCGACAAGTCAGTTGTGACTAAATACTTGACAAAAGCTAAGAAAATGATGGCAGTGGCAGAAGACAATGAAGAGCTTCTGAAGACTGTATCTCCTGAAAATCAGAAAGAGTTTCAACATTTCCTGTCAAAGTTCAATTCAAAGAAAGTCTTTGAAGCCACCATAGCATCAGAACTCCTGTTGAAAAGTGTACAACAATCGGCAACAAACACTCGATTGTTTAGGGCATTAGGTGGAATTGAAATAATCGTAAACCAGCTTATCAAACATTCAGAACACCCCATGCATGTAAACCTGTTCAATATTCTGAAGTCTGTTATAGAGACAGATCCGTTGTCATTCCATCACTGGATCTATTGTGAACCAACATCAAGCCTCACAGCACACTCAGAAAAAGACCAATACAGAATGTTAGTGCTGTTGCTCATGCAGAAAATAGTTTTTTCCGAATGTGAGGATGTCGTGAACTCATTTTTGGAGTTTTTCTCTCAAGACTTGATGGAGAAAGTTTTTCTTGTCTGCTTTGATAAGAAGAGCACAAAAGCCATGACCGTATTGATCCTTGGGCGTGCAATACGGAACAACATTTTCATTTCCCGGTTCAAGGCAGAGGTCATCATGATGCTGAAGTCAATATCAGATTACATACCCCGCTTGGTGGAGGATGATATTGCAGAGCAGAAGACTTGGATTGGTGGAATATCTGGTTTATCAATGTCCCCAATATCTAGGAAATATCTCGATCGGTCATTCTGGACAATATTTCATCCATTGTTAGGTAAGGTGGTAAGTGGAGCAAGCATGTATTCTTGCTGGACTCAATCATCATTGATATTGGTACAGGATGCTTAACAGGAACTGCTTATGCTTAATCGAATGTGACCGTTTCAGATTTTCTGATCAAGCAAGACAAAGACTCCATGATTGACGATATTTTGGCAGCTGGAATGAACTTTACTATTGACAGTTCTAACGTGGTGCATCATGGTGTGAATATCAGTAGTCAGTTGGTCAACCTTTGTGCTGATTTGAGATTTAAGAAAGCTCCTCTTCTGCTCAATAGAGTCTTGGAAAAGTGTCCAAATACCCTGCTAGCAGAAGACAAGGTTTGCAGATAGGTTAAATCAACAACTATGTTCCTCTTTCGTCACTTCGTTCAAAATGATTATCATGTTATCATTCCATTTCAGGGGCAATTTTCGTCTTTGCTGAAAGTTATTCGCAGTCAGAAGAATATCGACTCAGAGAATCTGAGCACTGCGATAAAATTACTGACGAGGACGACTGCTGTTTCCGCACAAGCAAGAAAGTGGGTGGTGAAGTACAGCATTCTGGACAGTATGCTGGAAATGCTGACTGAAAACGAAATCACAAAAACATCATCCAAGGAGGCAATAGCAGTTCTATCCAATGCTGCCCTCTGTTGTGCCCACTGCTTCCAAGATGGTAAGGATTAATGAGGTCATATATTACTCATCTACCAGGTCAAATAGAATTTACCTGAATATTAGCAAACGTCGACCCTAACCCATTGAAAGTTAACAATCAAATTCAAAAAGTCTACCTTACCATGCTTGGTTTTCAGAGAGTGTATGCAAGAAGCTAGAAGTTGGCGTGGTTGATACAATGATAAGACACGCCAAGGCAGACAAGGGTCTGGTCATCCAACAGAATGCCGCCATAGCACTAGCCCGTCTAGCCACAAACAATCCCCTTCTCCTACAGAGACTAAGGGATCTCAGGGGTCTGGAGATACTGCATTCCCGCTTTTCTCTACCTGAGCAGAAATCTTGAAATGAGATTTGTTCTCTCTCGTCAGAAAAGGGCTTCTGGTGACATATCCGGGATATAATTTGAGTAAAGTTTCAGTTTGATAGCCTTGAGTCATGAGTGGTATCAGTTTTCAGTATCTTACCCATTGTAAGTTAATAGCGCACTCTATGTAAATAGTATCTGTAAATATCTTCTATTTGTTATCAGATGTGATCCACAATTTATGTATTTATAACTTGATGTTACTATGGTATCTACCTCACCTATATTACTTATTAGTACATTAGTGTTCCTAATACTGGTATTATTCTCAGCCCTAGTTTCACTTTGAAAATGAACTTTCAGTATTGATTAGAGTTTATTCATTCAATAGATCCACATCGAATTCTCTATCCTTCTTTAGGTGAATGTAAACTGTACCATGACGTGATAACACGACAACAAACAAGCACTACAATCATGTATTCTGTGACACGTCATTTCGGTCGACTCGCAGTATCGTCGCGTGTTAACAAGTCCACTTCGATCTGCGGTGCTGTTTCCTCCTCTCCTACTTCCATTTTCACTCCTCAACGCGGTAATTATATCAAATATCCCACTTTACTGAGTAAATTGCTCCGAAGACTAAAATAATGGCATGAGTTTCCCGCTTGAACTGGATGTTTGAGCTACAGAAAATGACCGAAATGATTTGCTAACAATCACAATCACCGTCATTTCAGGAGGTTATAGAAGAAGCATACAGAATGACGTATCGTCCTGTATCAGAGCGTTTCACACCACTACAGAACAGCTACAGAAGGACTACTATAAAGTTCTTGGTGTTGATAAAAAAAGTTCCGCATCCGACATTAAGAAAGCATACTATCAGGTGGAGTGATGTGATTGAAACTTCTGTTCAAGCTAAATTGCAGTTATAGTGACCCTATTCGCGCAGTGGATTGTCCAACTAGACGCTTAATTCGTTGATATTTTCAGCGCTCAAAATTAACTGTCAAATTCCTGTGTTTGAGCTGGTATCCAAATCCTCATTCCTCACAGTACCGGGAGACGAGGCGACACTCCCTTCTCCCTCATTTACAAATACCTCGTCATCTCCCCCCTCACTAACACTCACAAACGTCAAATCACTCCCAGACCCACACTTCATCTTGTTATCTCCACCTTCTGATCCTGCCTCGTTTCTAAATATCAGGTCCGCTGTGGTACATCCCTTCCTGTAGAATCTCCTGTATTTGAGGTAGCCCGTCACGCCACCAAGCACACCCGTCACACCGCACACTACACACCCTAACACGATGTACATGGTCCACCAGTTGCTGCTCGTGTAGTGCCACGATGACAAGAATATTATACCACCAACTACCAGAACCATGATAATTACCACCGAGATGTTCAGGATTCGGTACTCCCCCTTGTAGAGTACTCTCTTGCGGAGTTGGTAGGTTTGTTGTGCGGTTAGGTGTTGAAATGGTGGTGGTGGTGTCAATGTGTCGGGAACTGGGTCCGGAGTGGTGTCAACGTCTTCGGGTACCAATGAGAGAGTCAGCCGGAGCGGGCCACCATGATCGCTGCGTTAGAATGAGCTTCATCAGGAACATGGTTTATCATGACAACTATGACAACACGGATCGCAATGTTTATAAGTTTAGATAAACTCACCCATAGGGGTCTTCAAACAGAGCAAATACCGATCCTCGTTCCCTCAACTCCGGTATCGAGAACAGTGAGCCCCTCCGCCCGTCTATGACAATAGATCCCCGCCTCGGTTCACTAAACGACACTCGTCTCGTCGACGAAGAAGACGATCGGCGACTACCAAGATCAACTTCATAGTCGCTGTCAGCATCAAACGGATTGCATGTCATGGGGTAAAAGTTGGAAGAGAAAGATGTGCAATAGATGATGGTGATCAAGTGATCAGTAGTTAATGCAAACCAAGTTCGTGGTGGTGTTGCTGTTGGTGATGTTGTTGTTGTTTGCAACAATTTATTAACAGTTGTTTATCGTTATTCGATAGTCTGAGAAGTGTTCTGCAATCACTGTAGTTCATGAGGTCGGCGGATAAGACCACTCGTACTTCAGCCGACATTATTTACTGCATATCCTTGACACCCTTTCGCGTTGCCACTTGACACCGCTTAGTCTTGAGCCCGGAATCTGACATTGTGTCAGTGGCAAATTCCAGAAATTTCGCTTCCATACTGTAACGCGCGCTTTCTTCTTTTGTGGGCACGACCGTTTTTAGCGCGCATTTTCGGAATGATCGTGGGAAAATTCTATCAACAGTTATTATCGTTGCTTGCTGTCTTATCTGCTAGTTTGTGCACCCACAACATTGTACTCTGTTTTCAGCTGGCTAAGAAACATCACCCAGACGTGGCAAAAGATGCTGACTCAGCTGAGAAATTCAAGGAAATCAGTGAAGCCTATGAGGTAGAATTTTAACATTCTTCAGATTCAGTTTGTTTGCCTACAAAGTGTGGTGCAATACTGTATTTTTTCGGTATATAGGTGCTGGGAGACGATCAGAAACGTTCAGAATACGATACGTACGGAGCCGGTGGTGCGAACAGCCCCTTCGGCGGGGGAGGCGGGAATCCGTTCGGCAATGCGCAACACTCGTACAGCTACCAAACAAAGGTAGATAGAGATTTTGAGGATTTGTTTTACTGGGCTCGCTACCCTGGCAGGAAAAGGAAGAGGACCGAGCCGAAGAGGGATAACCTCCATAGTTTTAAGAAGCGAACATTGAAAAGGTGGAGGAAGAATTGGTATGCGCATAAGCGTGCGAGGGAGAAAGGGAATGACTTTTGGGTGAGAGATGTCCTTGAAATTCGAGCTTTACAAAACTGCGAAACGGACAAAATTAAGCTTTTCACATTGTATCGTGCAATTTATCCCTTCTCAGGTCAATCCGGAAGACCTGTTTAGGCAAGCATTTGGTGGGAATTTCGACTTTGAGTCAATATTCGGTTCCGATGCTGGTGGTCAGAAATCAGCGAATCAAGCTCGCACCAGGGTGAGTCCTTTTCTAGGATTCACTCATTCATCCCAACTATGCATTTATCTCTTCATAGACATTGTTAATCTTGCTAACTTTCCCCCCATCTCGCAGTATCAAATGACGATATCATTCCTGGAGTCGTGTAATGGTACGCAGCGTAACGTTACACTTAGTTACCCCGCCACGTGCTCAAGATGTCAGGGAAGGAAGGGCGAGCCGGGATCCGGTCTGAGAAACTGTCACCGCTGCAAAGGATCTGGACATGTCAGTGTTTGCTGTCTAATTCTAGCATTTCATGGTCTAAGAACTCCAATAAGTCCTCAATCTCATCACACAACCCAAATCTCGCGCAGGTAGTAAGCCAGGTAGGTTGGTACCACGTGCAACAAGAGTGTCCCACATGCATGGGTCAGGGCCAGATCATTACACAGAAGTGTAAGGGTTGTCATGGTAAAGGAACAACCACTGTATCTGAGGAGGCGGAAATCAATATCCCTGCAGGTGGGAACTGGGAAGAATGAGAATTCGGACTCCACAGTTTCAATGTTCTGTCATGTGTCTCTTTGATACGAATAGCACATGCCACAAACTTCGTCTTATAATGTGCGTGTCATCATATTATCCTCCTTTCTAACAGGTATCACAGACGGAACCACAGTGAGATACAGGACGAAAGGGGGAGCTGACATTGGCATAGCTATACAGGTACGTTCGAATGCAGCATTGCGAGTCTACAATGTAACGATTTGTGTCGACAACTGCGATCTCCTACTTATAGTACTTGGTACACAGGAACTTGTTCAGGAATTGCCAAAATTAAGTTATGGATTAGTTTTTATACTATGACTTTCGAATGCAGGGAATCGTTAAAAGTGGTCGCATAGAATTTGAGACCACTTCTCTCACCAGGTTGAACAGACTTCTCAATTCCGGAGGAGCGATCTGGACGTATACAGCTCAGTGCGCGTTGACATGGTAACCGCCATGCTAGGTGGTACCCAAACTGTCACCGGTTTAACTGGACGTATCGACGTGAAGATACCACCGAAAACTCAACCTGGTAATAAGTTTTGAATTTCGTAGTTTAGCAGATTTCGTTGCTAGGCAGCCTGAAATGGCAGTAAAAGTAAAGCATCTCTCGCCTAGGAAGTACTCTGAGACTCGTTGGGAAAGGGATCCAGGACAAGGTTTCATACCGAGGCGTGGGGAATCACATCCTCGAGATCAACATATCTCTGCCCAGGTGAGGATTGACTGTCACCAGGTGCTGATACTGGGGGTTGTAAACGGGTGGTGTTGGCTGACACCGAGGCGTACGCCGTGCAGGTGTTGTCGGCTGACACCCGTGATTTATTTGTTGTTAACTCACAATGACACCGCAATTGTTCAATATCCCTGGTGTTACAGGGATATAAATGCACAGCAGAAACTCCTATTGAAAGCGTTCAAGGGTCAGCTTTCCAGGGAGGAGAGACAAGAGCTTATTGAATCACTGGGTGGTTCAACTTCTCGAAATTCCGGTGAGAGTCCTCATTTTCTGGAGAACTATTTTTACTTGTTGTATGCTTTAACTTGTTCTCAACTCAAGGATTCGATTTATATATTACGAGTTGTGTCGTCAACAGACATACCCCTCGCACAGAAATCTTATGACGTCAATTTTCAGGTAAGGAGTCACCCACAGACTCCGCCAAAACTAGTGGTGTCAATAAGACTCAGACAGCTGAAGATAGTGATCCCAATCAAGGTACCAGTAGTAAGGGAGCTGAGGAAAGTACTCATCAAACGTCAGAAGATACCGATACGTCAGGTAAGGGAGACCCTGTGAAACAATTCAGCTCTGTATAATAGTCGTGAAGTATCGCAAATTAATCTTGTGCGGGGCTGGATTTGACTTTTTTTCGTGATAATATTTGCGATATTTCAGGACGAATCCTATCCACAAATATGAAATATACGATAGCAAATATTGTACTGTGGGGTGGGCTTCTTCTTGCCTTTGTATTGAATAAGACCCATCTATTCACAGGTGGGTTGTTTTGTGATAGCCCACTTTAAGCCCACGATATTACAAGAGAAAATCCGGACAATTTCCACTCCAATTCAATGTTTCTCCCCCCAAAAATACAGAGCGTTTTAATTTCAGTTCCCCAAGGGGAGGAAGAGGAGAAGAAATTATGACGGGGGGCAAGAGTACCCACAGGCCCCCTAACTCTGAAGTATGGTTGTAGACTACGAGATGTGCTCGTGAAGATTTCACCCCTTCTTCAATGAACTACGGTTGATCGTTTGGTACAATATGTTAGGACTGTTCCTCCCTCAAAATCCCCACTCGTTTGATCTCATTCTTGTCCGAAATGATTTTTTATTGAAGTGTAGGTTGTTTTACAAATTCTTGTAGTCGTCCTTTCTGGCGTCTCGTGAAATTTAATGATAATCTCCTTTTGTACAGCCTGATAGCTACAGTTTAAAACCATTAATTTGCTCATGCTGGACTGATACTTCGAGATTATTTAGATATTGCTTCGGAAAACATCACATGATTTCTAACATAGGCTATGGAAAATGTAAATGAAGAACACGAAGAAGAAGAACAGCCATGCTGATACTGCATTTTGCAAATGTCAGGTACCTTGTCCAAATTCATGACTACTGAAGAACAGTGATGACTCTCCCGTGTGATGATTAAATTAAATGTGATATCATCAGCATTCAGCAATCAGCAGAAATGAGTAAGAACTCACCTCTTCTTGCTTAAATTGTTCTTGAATATGAAGTAATATCGGAATTCGCAAAAAATATTTCACATCGGAATATTTAAACATCGCATAAGTCAGTTTTAATCAGTCACGGCTGGTATGCTCATGCCTAATCTAAGTTAATGACATGTTGTTAGCAGATATATCATCACTTGTCACCATATCAGCACACCCCTCACCATAGATATGGTTGTCATGGTTTCCATTGTGGTTGTTATGGTTGATGTAAACCTCGTCGTCTGTATCTAGATCACCATCCTCATCGTCTAGATCTTCTAAATCCTCGTCATCTAGCTCGTCTCCTTCGTCCATTTCATCATCGAAATCGTCCGCAGTGCAGGGTAGTGACATGTGTCGTGGTGAGGCGGTGTCAATCTCTTGGTCATCTTCCCTGTGGTAATGAACGGTGTCAACACATTTCATCCTTTTCTCAGATAAACAACCAGAGCACATTTCTCAATGGCCTACATTTTGCGAGGTATGGGAATGAGAATATAATGTTTTGAAATAAGATTTTTTTGATAATGGCTCAGTGGTACCTGAACTTTTGCTTGGAATTCGTCTTGCGTAAGTTCTGGAAGGTTTTCTTGGTAGCGGACGACTGTATGAGATACCAACTGTGTACATCCATGGGAATGTCGTGTCTGTTGTTGTTTCCTGCGGGTGTGTGTGTATGCGTGCAGCTGTGTGTGTACTGTGCGTATTTTAATGTGTGTACTGTGTGTACTGTGTGTGTTTGTGTATTTTGTGTGTATGCGAAATGCGTGTGCGAGTGTAAGCTACCTATTATTGATCATATACCCACCCTTTACAGCAGACGTTGCATGTGTGTACTGCGTGTGTTTACTGTTTGTGTATTTTGTGTGAGTACGAATGCGTGTGCGCGTGCGAGTGTAAGCTACCTATTTTTGATCATATACCCACCCTTTACAGCAGACGTAGCATCGGCAGAGAGGACAACTTGCCATCCCAACTCGCCCACCTTGTTGAGAATGTGGCAGCAGATGCTCTTTCCCACCTGGGCGTCCCTCCTGTTCTTACCTGCGCGTGAGTAACATCATTGTGTTAGTAACATCATTGTGTGAGTAACATCATTGTGTGAGTAACATCATTGTGCGAGTAACAACTAACATCTCTCAGTTAGTAAGATCATGTCTGTGTGTGATCATCATGTTGCGTGTGTGAATAGTGTGAGTGTTGACGAGTGTGATAGTGTGGGTGATGGTGTGCGTATGATCAGTGATGTGTACTCTGGAGAGTCTGGAGTCGTTGAGTGCCAGTCCCGGATTGTCTGATTGGGTCTCATGTGGGAAGAATTGGGTGATCAAATCAGGATTAACCTCGAGAGCCATTAGACAAAATGACCGTCTAGAATTCATCGAATTGAAGCTGCACACAGATTATTAAGCAACACAAACAGTGCGTAGACCAATTCATAGCTCCCTGATAATTCGATTAGGGCACAGATTCCGCATGATATATTAATTATCTGCTAGTGCTACAGATCAGTAGTTCTAGTTTGGGTGCGGTTCAAATTCCCTGGTATTGGAAGTGCGAACCTCAGTGCACACACCCGAATCCACTCTATGCACCACTGCTTCGTGATGCCATTTATTGTTATTCAGTCATCCCTGTCCCCCATTCCTCAGAATGAGTGATATATTCGGAGACAGTGATCGTAGACATATGAAAGCCTGATTCTCCGAAACCCAGTGTACCCCTTCTCTCTAATTAGATCAAGTAGCCCCATCTCAATGTCACGAATAATATATGCTATCCTGATTCCTGAATATGCCGATCATATTATCCTTGTAATATTGGGGACGTGGCTTGCCCGTATTATATGTAGACGGACAAACACAATCGCCAATCGTTTTCATCAACATGACGTGTTCATCAAAAAGATGAGGGTTTTATCTGAACTGTTTGTTTGAAGTAGCCTTTGAAGTTCCGACATCATTGTTTTGACCTCCTTGAGAAGTATCAAAACACAACAAGTTAACACTCGAGTATAATAATTTCGACACTCGTATAAATCCAATCAGAGTTTGCAAATTCTTCCCTTCCTCTGCAATTCTGCATCCTGTTTGCTCTGCAGCAATTTGCTTTTGCTGTACGTGTTTTCATGGTTCATGAAATACGTTCCTCGATCGTTCCACTGTTTACTTTTCATGCCTTCATCCGTCGCTCCTTTCCTTTTGCTTATTCACTGTTGAGTGTTGTTTTGCCCATATCATCTCACTGTATTTCCTTTTTATCTAGTTACATTCCCTCTATTTGACCGAAGTGATTCCCATCTCAACGCTCACTCCCCCCCCGCTCAGCTAATGAACCCGACAATAGTTCTTCTCGTCACCCTTGTGGGATGCGGGTGTGCAAGAAGTCCCATACTGCACCCCAAGTGCTCCACCTGGGCTGACAAATTCGAGACATGTCTCGAAGAGGGTTACCGTCCCACCCGTTTCCCTGGTTGTGAGATCGGAGACAAGAGATCTCGTCAGCCGTACTGTACACGATTTGAACGGTATCTGGCGAGCGGGAGGTGCCCGTATCAGTGCCCAAAGTCCGTTTCCGACTGCGATTACTCGTACCTACGATGCTCCATGGACGGGAACTGCGAGACGAAGCTGCACGTGTACCAGCAAGAGTGTGAAGTGATGCGGGAGAGGAATCTGACCTCGTGTACTGAGAGCTGTTTCAAAGCATATCACAATCTGAGGATGGATAAGTATGGTGGGGTGCTCGTAGAGCAGCAGTGTGATGGACTTGGGGTGAAGAATGTCAAGTACAGCTGTATCAAGCAACGTGAGTATGACAAGATAATATGAGAATATCTTGTCAGATTACCCCTTTTATACAAATCCTCGTTAAGTATTCCTTCTCCCACACACGTACACACACATACACCGTCTAATTGATTTCTCCCTCACCCTCAGCTGCCAGCAGGCAATGTCTCCAGTCCGTTTCCCGATGCTCAGATCACTGTCGATACCTCGCCCGTGAAGTTAGCGAAAAGTGTCTCGTCGGATTCGAGGATGCGGTCTGTTCACCGGAGTGTCGTGATGCGTACCTCACCATTCTCGAGGATGAATCTTCCGCGGAACTTCGACAAGATTGTCACGACGTGAGCACCGTCATCAGTGTTAAATGTGATGTTTATGCGTGATTCATCACTCATCGGTGTGATGATTATGCGTGATATCACTCTTTGATAAGCAATTTCCACTGTAAATGTCTAGCTATACTTTTCAGTTTATAGTAACAGACAGTAATAGGAACAATAGTTATTTTATAAAACGGTGTAGGTATTATTTTAGCATGAAATATCCTAAAAATCTATACTTTTTGCATATTATAGGCATTGAATTATCCCATTCATTATTATGTGTTAAATAATGAATATTTTTCCTCAAACACATGATTTTATTGTCTCATTGACATTCTGATTCACAGGAACTTTGAAAGTGAAAAATGTCATAAACAGACGAAACATTATCAATGACCGACATATGTTGTGATGTGATTGTGATAATGGAAAAACACAAGACAGACATGACTTACCGTCCCAGATGTTAAGATCGCTAAGAGTGAACTCCACCGATTTCAAGAATTCACGTTCCTTCTGAATTCCATCTGTTCCTACACGATTGTTCAGTACGGTTCGGATTGCGTTGACAAATATCTGAGACCCATTTATCACACGCACTTTGTCATTCTGAAATGAATGTAGAGGAAAATAATCTTAGTTTTTATCGAAACATTTTCTATGTCCCTCGCTTGTTCGGTATACACTATACTATTCGTGCCTCTCACCTCATCGAAGCTGATACAAACAACTTTGACTCTTCTAGCGGGTCCCTTCTTGAAAGTGAGAGTGGTCTTCTCGATGAGATCGGGATGACACTCGATTGCGGCGTGAATCATGAAGCCCTGGGAGAGAGACACAAATATATTTGATTAAGGAGCATGTTATTAGCTTTCCCAAATTATTCGTCAACAGCGTATTTGTGATATCTCATTGTTCATGGATATGCCAAGATAATAGATCATTTGCACCCTGCATAGAACAGAGAACTGTAGAAGATGATGCGCTGCTGCATCCTATTTAATTGTGACCTGTTCTAATCTAGTTATATACGGGCCCTGGTCATTGGTATGATTATCTGGGAAAGGTAAACAAACCTGCCGCCCCTCTCTTTCACGATAGTGACGTATTATCGATTGAATAAACAATTGCGAAACAATATGATTCCACCGTGTTCAACCAGCTGTTTTCTCGTGAATTCTCGCATAATATCTGTATGCAGAATCCCTAGCGGACATGCCATGCTCAGACAGCTGCTCCACTCACCCTGGCGTATAGCAGCTCGAGGAGGTCACATATGAAGTACCGTGTCCTGATGGCCTCCGTACTCTCGCACCACCAGGGTTTCTCTGCCAAGATAAACTCGTGACCGCCTGACTTCTTGTATTCTGACATCAGACCGGGCTTCCAGATACGGATTATTATCTGTATGGGGGAGGAATGTGGTGAATCAATGTGACGTGTCATAGTGTCGATCAGTATCAGTCATGATCAAGCGACTGCTAGTCGTATCCGAAGTTTGATCGTGATTTGGAATCAACCTGTTTATTGAGTGTTGACTACCTGATTTTACACAGGTGTTACGAGACTCTGTCCCTTTATCAAATGGACTGTATCACTCGTATTGTATATTACTACCTATTGTGTAGAGCTGTACATAAAGCGCAAGGTGGGAACCCTTAATCGAGGGTACATTCATACTATGGGCTATACTATGGTAATTGCTTTCTGGATCAGTGCAGATACACTAAGCAATAAGCATGCACTAAGTGTGCATGCTGTGTGTGTATGTGTTAGTCTGTGGCTCAGTGGCTGTCATGTCATAAACGCAGTGACGTGTGTCACCCCCATGGGGGTACACAAAATTGTATGAGCATACTTAACACGATTGTATGGGAATACCGAGAAACACTCTGAGAGCCAATAAAATCGCTTTAGTTTCTACAGTGGATTGAGAGTACCTCACATACATTTCGCACATTGTAAATCTACACAATGTGTAACACACTCACACACACACACACACACACCCACAACGACACACACACACACACACACANCCCCCACCCCTCTATACACACAGAGCCCAAGACACAGACACCCACACACACACACACAAACACACACACACAGACCCACACGGCACACGGCACACACTCACATCCTTGAGATCTTGGATGAGATGATTGTCAGAACAGTGAATAACTCTCAGCTTATCCTTCTCGCTGAGGGACAGTGACAAGAATGTGGCGTGGAGAGCACTCATGTCAAACGCAGGGATTCCTTTAAACTGGAATATCAGAGAGTCCCTGGGTGATGAGTTTGATCATTTCTGATGATTTGATGATATTATCGATATATCGGTCATCGGATTCTCGACTCGGGCGTACTCATCATGGAACACCTATCACCAGTGTGGAACTGTTGTTCATCTGGGGTAAACCCCAGCCCCAGTACAATATTATGTACCTGTGGTTTTTAATCCGAGCGGACGTGACAAGGTTCCAGTTTCGTTGTGTGAGCAGCAGTGTCATCTGGTGGAGCAGAGACCGGGCCGAGAATGCCAGCTTCTTGTTGCTCCAGGGAGCTCCGTTGAGTACTATGATGTAACCAGAGGGAAGGGAGATCTCCTGTGGAGATTGTCAGCGAGTTTGAACACGTTTGTATGTCATAACAATGAGCTCTACATTCAGGTTAGACAGGCAAATTTGGATAGGCTCAAATCGGTAAAAATTGGGAATGGGGGGGCTGTGACAAGTTATTCCTCAGGGTGAATGACAAACTCTTTCCACTTTCCAAATGTGAGGAAAATATACTGCAAAAAGTGTCTACTTTCTAGTCCTCGATTTTTCCCTACCTTGTTAATACCATAGTGCCAAGTGTTGTTGATGAGTTGGGTGATTGCCAGCTTATTTGACAGACTGCAGTTTGCTAGCTGGAGTTGGTTGCTATGGGATATCGTGACAGACATGTACTGGGACCGCCTCGCTTTCCTCTCATCGTCCCGTGGCAGTGTTTCTGATTGAGATGTCAGAGAAAGTGGTAATTGGTAAAACCTTGCACGTAACCGGTCCATATACCCGATTTATCTAGAACAAAGTCTCAATCAATTCGCGTAAACTCGACTCAGGTTTAGCAGAGAATACATACCACGATTATCCACTTTCTGGGTAAAGAACAGTGTGCTCAGTTCAAAGTAACGGCCAACATCTGTAGCAAGTACTAACTGGTATCCCTTGTGGTGCAGCTTATCGATCAGTTTCAGTATCATGTAGTGTACCTATGATAATGTCGATCAGCTTTAGATTTAACGATTTAAGTGTGTTTTTGATACTGGAAATAATGGAAGTAGTCGCTTAAACAGGACGTAGGATTTGATGCTAATTGCTTGTCGTGCCCGAGAAAGAGCAGTTAACACGCTGGATTGATAAAAACCCTCCTCCCCCTCGAGTCCTCTGTGATACCTGCAGCGCGAACTCATTGCTGAATGAGAACCAAAAGGGTGAACCACAGAGCTTAATGTCACAAGTCTCCTGGTTGTAATCGTTCTTGATATGGGCTATTCCTGGCTTCCAAACCGTCTTGATGACCGTCACTATCTGATAGATATATACTGTGTGTCACATCGGCGTCGCACCTCTATCGGACCGGTGTCGCACTTGCTGCGTCGCGGTATGATAGATATTGCGATACGATGAGCATTGCTCATTGAGCAATGTCACTAGGATGTTCGGATTGAATTTCTGTCCTGTCCGAGTGTTAAATATTGATCATATGATGAGCGATCCATTATAACTCCAATAAAAACTGCTACTTGAAAATGACCGATAAGATGAAATCACGGTCTCTGCTCTGTATAAGTAGTCGGTTAACACAATTCCTCCCCTCACCAGAGAGTAGACATCAGTACTGGGATGGATGATTTGTATTGTACGGGGCTCCCGCAGTGTGATCCCAAAGTATCGCAAACTCGGAGTGGGGGATAGAACCCCTCTTTTTCGTCCCTTCAGCTTCTTGATCTTCTGGATAACTGAAATCAGAACTTGCGTCATCATGGAAACGCATAATCATTCTTCTGTTCATATAGTGGATGATTACGGATGATGTGGGTCGAGATTTCGGGGGAAGGGGGAGTGTCTGACCATTTTCCTTCTCTGGAGGAGTCTCGACTTCCTTGTCAGCCGGTGGCTGCATGACACCCAACTATGCGACCCGGCGAATCCAAACCAAATTATACCATATTTGGAGAGGTGCTATGGTAGATCATTGTTTATTACTGTGAAGCGTCATACGAACTATCATCACCATATTGGTTGGGGTTAGGCAGAGGAAGAAGTGTATGGAAATTTTGCAATCTACGCAGGACCATTCATCCCCGAATTGAGTGTAGTACCAAACACGAATCCAATGTCAGCATAAACGAGGAAGGGGGAGAGAAAGTAGATAACGAGACCCAACGCAGAATTATCATAATATTATCGTAATAATATCATCGCATACTATAGACCGTAGTCCCATCCACATTGTAGGATGTATGTATTAACCCCCCCCCCTTCCCCGACGTATGACCATGGGGATTGGGGAGGTTATCCTCACATCTTGGGTGAGGATTAGACTTTATTTAGGAGGTGATTATACCCTAGACCCAAACACACACACACACACACACACA
>CAMPET010000124.1:59439-121334 GCA_946803715.1 Beroe ovata
ACACACACACACACACAAGCACACACAACAAGGGGTTTCCTTGCTTGAACACTATGTGACTAAAATATATGCGGCATACCTAGACTGTAGCAACTACTCAGAAAAGTAACATAGTTTTCAAAATTACGATTTAATGAAAGCTCCTACATTTAAAGTGATGAGTCGAGCACGCTTATAAGAAGAGTAAAGCTGGTTCTATTGAACCGTTTTCACAATAAAGAGCCGTTTGGTATAATAGTATAGTAGGGGTATTGGATGTTAACAAATTCCCATTAAGTGATTACCCATACTATTGTGATAGGGACATTAAGATGTGTGTGTGTGTGTGGGTGTGGGTGTGTATTTTGTGTGTGTGTGTATTTTGTGTGTATTGTGTATGTTTGTTTCTGTGTGCATGTCTGCCTGTATTTGAATTTGGTTTTTGGTCTGTCTGTGTGTCTCAATGTCCCAGTCCGTGTGTGTCCCAGAATTTTTTGTTGATGCCTGTTTGTGATAACTGAGTTTCGTTGTTTTTCATGGGTGTTCCTGTGTTTGTCAATGTTTATGTGGTGCATGTGTCTGTGGTGACATATTTGTGAGTTGTGTCTGTATGTGTCTGTGTGCATTGTGCGCGTCTGCGTGTGTAACTGTAGCGCCAGGTGAAGAAGCAATTGCGAGCTCACTCTCACACACACACTCACGCATGCTCCTACTACTGCACATCACTATACTGCTCATGCAAACAAGCACCAGTCGTGGCTTATTATTCGTGAACAATGGAACTTAATAATATTGGGCTTGCAGCACAATGGTTGTGAAATGTAATCGATGGGCGATGTGAGATTTGTGTGTGTGTAAGTGTGTGAGATTTGTGAGTGTGTGTGTGAGTGTGTGATATACTGTATGCTCATTTCTCCTGTATGTGTGAACTATTTCATACTCTATTTACTGTGAGCTGCGTTGTATGATCCAGTCACACACTAGACCCACTGTAAAATTTACATAGATCACTATGCTGTGTGGTAAGATCTGACTCATTACAACTGCTTCATCCCCTGTCCCCCTATCTTATCACCATCAGACCTTCGCGCGCAGATGTGCTATTTGTTTGTAAGCAATGATATTATACATCCATGATTTCATCTCTAATGAGCTGCTTCTCCCCTCAGGTCACGGGACAAGCAATGACGAGCTCTGATTGGTTAACTCCGGGCAAATACTCGCACACGACTGGCTGATACACGCAGGTAAACTGTAACTGTAAGGTGTCGGATATGTTACAGATGCAAGGCTTTGTTCAAGTTTAAAATTTGACCGAGAGAGTGCTGAAAAGTGGGATCAAAACACGAAGTATGAGATTCAGCTATACCGACATGATATTGTTATCGGTATGGCCTGTGCAAATATCTATAGACAAGGTAAAAGTTAAAAGTGGTATCGAATTGGCAAAGTTACAACTCTCAAACTTTTGAACGGCTTTCCACATACGGACATAAATTGGCATGAAGTAGCTTCAGCTGATGATAGGCGACGCATCAGCAAAAGCACAAACAGGATATCAAACGATATGGAGTATCATAATAAACACCTCTAAACAAACAAAGCTTCCGATATCAATAGATAGTAATCAGGAGATACACCTGGAACGCAATAATATACCTAATTAACTGTGAAACGAGACGCTTTGATAAGACTGAGCTCGTGTCACTTCGACATCCAATCAGATAACCGGAAATACACCCGGATACATGACGTGTCTGTGTTCTCGTGATGATGCATTGTTGGAATAATTGGGAATATTATCATGATGTTTCAACACAATTTCCCNCCCCCCCCCCCCCCCCCCCCCCCCCCCCCCCGGGCATGATCTTATAAACTTTGATACAGTCATAACTCTATATCCTCAAAGAAAGAGGTCAGGAAATCGATTTCGGCGGGATTGTGCTATTAAACTCGAAGTATGATATAGTAGGAGTTTTGACGCTATTTAATTCCTGGTTAGTTTATCATAACCAGACCAAGCACATGGAACATGAAGTACGCCTGAAGACTTACCTTGCTATAATAGAGGATGAAGTGTGTTGAAAGGTCAGCTGTCTGGCAATTAGTTCGTCACACCTTCATTCCCTTTCCGTGAGACTGCCAGAACTATGATCTTCAATTCATCTGGGAAATTATAAGTGGTAAAGTGATGTTTTTTCTCAAATCTCTACATTCCACGGATAGTGGCATGAATGGGTATGTTTTCGGCAAACAACAACGGAAAAACGGCATATTATGTTGAATAATATTCAACGCTCGGAACCTCATCAAACATTATCAGGGTTTTTCATGGTATCGAATTATCCGTTCAATACGATGGCAACTGTATTTTTTAAAGCCCGTGATAAGTTCTCATGGGGGTCACGAACTCCTAAAGAGTGCTGGAAAACATATGCAGAGAGACAAAATTTGAGGTCATGGAATAAGCCCTAGTAAGATTATCCCCTTCCTAAACAGAAGAGCAGATGTATCGAGATTCAGATTAACGAGAGGCAGAGTAACGGATACTATCAGTCATCATCTCATAGATAAACTGCTATTGTGACCTCTGAGACAAGTTGGAAGACATATCTAGTGAAGGACCGCAAATGATCTCAGCTACGCTAGGTGTACTACAGCTGATAGTATGCAGATTGTGGAGATGGATGACTGATGAGACACTATGATACACTATGAGACACTATGAGACACTATGAGCACTGCTGATATTTGTGATGCTGATCATTGACCACCAGTCATGCTCTGTACTATAGTCTGTGACCTTGTACTGATGACTTGCTGCTAGCGTGGGTTCCTATCAGGCAACAATACGAGTATGATGCCTTTGTGCACTCCGCGGAACCATAGCTTGGCTCCTTATGACCTGCTAACGAATGAATATCTGCATATGGAGGTTGATGCGAGTTTTTATCAGAAAGTGTGGCTAGGAATAAGATCGCCCAGCCCTGCGTAGTCTACAGAATCCCGAACCCATCCCGAATATGCCCGATTTTCACCGTCACTTCCTGGGTCTAACAACTCGACAACCACACCAATCACACATATTATGATAGCGCCGTCATTATGAAACATATGTAGCGATTCTAGCAAATTTGTTTCAAAATATATGATACAGATGTAGGGGATATAATCATGTTTACCGAGGAGTGGAGTTAGTGAGTAACATATTCGCATAAATCTTGCTGCATTGGTGTAAAAACACGAGGATATGTCGTTACAGGGACGTATTATTGATGGACGCCAGTCTGGCAGCGGGCGCGGACGTGTTTACTCCTGAAAACTATGGCGTTGGACCATTGGTTTTTAGTGGGTTATGAAGTGTGGCTTTTAGAGGGCGTATAAAAGGGGTTTTGTTATGTTTTTAGGCGGTCTGATTTTCTCAAAATAAGCAACCTCTCCCCCTCTATGCGTATGAGAAAGTGCGAGCAAGAGTAAAACAAATCACTACTATCTGCTTCTCTTCTCCACACACTCACGCACACGATATAAATATATATTCGATCCACGTCGGGAATTAATTGAATGTCACGCTCATCCACACTGAACATACTATGTATTCTACTACTACTACTACTACTGGTGGAAATGAGCTATCCCGGAGCTGATAGATGTTATATAGGCGTGTGTAATGTGTCAGTGACATGTTTATATAGGCAAACATGAGGCGTCTCTGTCAAGATAAACTCGGTCTAAGTGGAAGTGTAAGATGTCGACTGTCAGTGTCAACTATAATATTCTACGGTGGGATGTCGAGATCAGGGCACGTCAACGGAGCTCGTGTTTTCATTCAGCTATCGATAGAGTTTGTGTTTTAAGTCAGTCATCAGCGTCGTGTATAATCATTTGTAGCTGAATCATCAACAAACAAACCAAACACTATAACGCTTCACTAAAGAAAACAGTTCTATAAAAACGAGAATAATATGGCCATTAATTCATAACTATATTAGCACGCGACTGAAAACAAAGAAATAGGTTAACACAGAACTTTGCACACAAAACGCAATCAAGTTTTCCTCATTCAGTAGCTAGTATTCCTCACGAAACCTCAGCTTAACTGTAAATATATACTGCAATTTAAACGCCATGTTTCGATGAAAGACCCCGGACATGAGTAGGAATTCACACGGGAACACTATTTTTAAAAGCACATGTGTCACTTCGATATAAACGACGAATCTGGATACTGTAAGGTGGTGAAAATGTTCGAAAAACAAGGCACGTTTTCGCGCAGCCTGCGTGCATCACGGACTATGATAATAGTGGTGATGTTTTTACTGATTCTCTGGAACTAGTACTGTGTTCGCTGTACATTGTACACTGTACATTGTGCATTGTGCACTGAGACACTGTACACTGTACAGTCTGTACGCCACACTAGTGTGCAGTCAGCAGTGCTATTTGTTGTTGCACCCTGTATTCCGTATAGTATACTCAGTATATACTCAATACCGTGTACAGTATACACAGTGTATACCGTGTACAGTGTACATTGTAACTTACTGTCTACACAGTGTGTACAATGTACACACTGCGTGGACAGTAAGGTAGTCGCTGTACGGCGTAGTGCGTACAGTGTGCACAATGCAGCACAGCAGCGCGTACAGTGTGCCCAATGCAGCAGTGCACGGCGTATAGTGAACCCTGTAGCGCCGTACTGGTCACTGATTGTACACAGTACGGCACTGCAGGGCGTACAGTGAACACAGTACGGCGAACACTCCTGCAAACAATCCCACTCCCCCCCATTATAGAAGGACGGTTATCGTGATTCTCATTCATTAATAAACAATAGAGTAATTAGCTGATATAGGGGGCTGCGCATTATCCTGCCCGTTACATGCGCGGGACCTTAAGTTTTATAACTACTAACAACTACTTTGGTCTTAGTATAATAATGTACCTAATTGGAAGACAGAGTTCAATATTACAACTTCACTGATATAAGTTCTACAGGTATCATTACTGATAACGTTTACCTATACACATCATCTGAAGAAAATTGATGCTAAAATGAAGAGTTATGGGTAGCTAGACCTCAATAGAAAGATACGAAGTGAGATGCCCCGATTTGTATTGTGCATAGACAGCTAAACGGTCTATTTTGTACAACATACATAGGGACATGTAAAACACGTGGATGTATTGATATCTGTGGTTAGAGGTGATCCATACTTCGGTAATTAGATAATGAGTTATGAAGTAATTATGGAATTAGTGGTAAAATTTGATTCAATGTGATCACGTTTGTTGGTTGAAGTTGTTATATCCTCGAAAGTATAGGTGACATTTTCAGGTTGATCCAGATTCGGATAAAAGTTTCCCATCAGAGGATGGAAATGGACAATGGGAAGAGAAAGTCGAGAAAATATAGAAGTTGGGTAAAGAAGTGAGTTGTAAATTCATGTCTGGGACTCATATTATGCGCGAAGTACGGGACTATAATCGAGTTTTTTAGCACTGAATCGCTCATTCATTGACCATTCATTGAACATTATTCTTGAATATGAGAAGGCAAATGCTAAAGAAAAAAGTGGTGATTTAGATTATACCAAGTAACATTGGAGTCTACAGATTTCAGTCACACACAATTTCAATCACACGATTACAGTCACACCCGATTCAGTCAGACACGATTCAGTCACAAAGATTTCAGTCACACACATATCGGGATATACTAATTAGTGATCCTTAGCGCAGCAGCAGTAAGCAATGCTGTCCACCCTGGTCAGTATGTCCCCGTCTCTCCATCCTGACTCTGTATGTTCCCGTGATGGTCTCTCCCAGCAGTCCTCAGTGAGGTAATGCCCCGCCTCCCTGTCCCTCACCCTCCCGTCCGCCCCACCAAGCACAATCTGTCCTTTGCAGGTCTTGTACCAATTCGACGTCCTGCATGTGGTGTAGCAATTCTGTCCATATTGCGCGGGGACGGCCGCGCTTGATACGCTCCAATGACCCTTCTCGTCTGCAGTTTCCTCTTTGTCTGCTCTGTGGCGATCTGGGAATCCGATACAAGCTGCCGATGCTGCCATGTGCAGACTCTGCCATTGGACTTCCTCCAGTGAGTAAGCTGCGTATGTCCCGGGGAGAATGGATAGGGAGATTTTCCCGTCCTTCCCCTGCCGAACAGTGGTGTTCATCTCGGTCTGTAGTGTGGACACGGCGGCTCTTGTTCGTTTCAGTTGAGTTGTGAGTGTGTTCACCTGGGAACCGACATTGTCCACATTCTGCTTAACAGCCGTGATGGCGTCTGTGATGTCATCCAATGAGTCTGACAACTTGGCAACTTGCCCTGAAGTCTTGTCGACCTCGTCCTTGACACCATCCACCACAGTTCCCATGGCGACCAGATTCTCTGAGAGATTGTCCACGCTTTCCTCCAGATTTTTCGTGACATTTTCCACACCAGCGAATTGCTCGGTTACGGCAGCCAGCCCTGTTTCCAGTCCATCCACACGACGTAAGGTATCGTTCAGCTGGCTTGTGAGAAGCGAAATCACCCTATCCCTGTCGTGAATTGTGTCCTCTAGACCATCGATACGACTAACCACGCTCTCCACTGTGGCAATGAGCGTGGATATCTGGAGGGAGTGTGTGTCTATCTGATCAGTTGCGTTTGTCACTATTGTCCGATGGAGTTGTGTTATCCGAGCTAGTATATCGTCAAGATCGGATGATCTGGTGCAGAGAGGCAGCACGGCCAACATGAGCAAAAACATGTTCCTCAGCTGTATTATGCACGCAAACGGTAGAATTGTATCTGGTTGTGGAACAAAATAAACTAGGGCCGTGGTAACAGTGCTTTTAAATTGTGCAGGGTGCATGATATTGTATGCCATATTTTCTTATCTTTCATCTAGAATTTAAAGTATTGAATTAAAATATTGAAGCTAAAAAACATCACGTACCATACAACTACATTTCCATTTCTGGGTATTTATCGATACCATCAGTTCTGCATAAATCACATGACTTCGAAGCAAATACAATGTGAATGTGTAAGTAAGTAAGTAGTAGTAATTCGTACTTCTAGTATGACAATGCAATGAATACTTCTTTCTGAATCAACTTGGTGTTATCTCATTCTCAGCTTGTGCATATGCATCATTGCATCCCTATAGGCCTAATTGCTTGTCTGGCGATGCTGTTGACCGCTGATCAAATGTTCTGTAAAAGTCTCGGCATGGTCAGTGGTCTAGCATCGACTGACAACCCCTTTGTACACATGTGCCCCTTATTCCATCCATGCAAATTTCCATGCATCATATGCGACGCGCAGCGTATAAGCATTTATCCCACGCCGCGCGCGCCGGCTCGCGCGGCCGGCCTCGCGCGTACGAATGACTGACAGCGTCGCACTTTCATCACACTTTGGGCACATTTTGTGCAAAGCCAATGGTTTCAGCACCTATGCTGCGCGCAGAAGTGTTGAATCAGATTCATGGCCCGATTATTGACACGAAGAATCACTATGAGATGTTAAATAACCAATATTTACAATTATGTTACAGGATACATAACATTGAGTATATACAAACTGATCTGAGCACAAAAATGTCGCCCCCAAATGTTCAGATTTATCTCTGAAATACCAAACGGGAATTCTGATAAAGGGTATCTGATTACGAAGTGAAGTCCTAATCTCGAGTTACCTTGGCACGTCTCCATTCTCCAATTCTCGTAACGACTCCCATTCTGTGTTTAGTTCTGATGCAACCTGGTACAGGAAAACTTATTGTAGGACAAAATTTGGGAGATTCTGTGAAATAGGTATCTTGAATTGTTTAGCCTTTATCAGACATTTGTTAGCCTTTATCACGAACTTTTAGAGGACTAAAAACGAGTGAACATTACCTCCGTGAACAATCTGTCCCAGTACCAGGGCTTATCATCCTCCCTTACACTTGATTCAGCGTTCAGAAACTGAAACAAAATTCCGAGGATTATTACAAAGAACTCAACCACCGTTATTTTAGAACGAAATTGAACCAAATTTCTCACATCCTCACAGCCAAAATAACGAACTTATTTCTGAGAATTTTCTTACCCTAGTCAAGCACTTCAAGTCGATCTTATTATCGAGCATCATGAGAGCAGAGTGCTTATTGAGTTCCTGATCTAACTCCCTTATTGTAGCTACACGGTTCACTTGTACGTTAGGTGCCTCAGCGACCTAGAAAAATGAGCCTCTTTGTGATAAAATTGTAGAATGTCTCATTAAAACAAATACAATGAACTTTCCTCTCGTAATATAAAATTGTGTTACAATGTACAATGTACATTGACATGTATGGGCAACTGCATTACAGTTGCATAAACATCATCGGCATTTACGCTAGACAAACACTAATGGGGGGGTTGAGCCATGATTAAAAATGAGGATATGGGGTGAAATGACGAAATTAATGTGTCTGGAGCCCCCTATCTAGTGGATCTATGTGACAATTTAGCTTTATGTCAGTGTATCTATGTGACAGTGTTCTTATCTGGCAATGTACCAATGTACCAGTGTACCTATGTGACAATGTACCCATGATGAAGTACCAATAGTAAAGAATCTAAGTGAGTACCCAATGTAACTATGTACCTATAGTCCAGTGTACCTAAGTGACTATGTGCGCATGATAAAGTGCCAATCTACCTATGAGATGTGTACCTATGCATAGCTATGTGACAAGTGATAAAGTATGTATCACTCTGTACATGATGTATGATAATGAATCTATGGTAATGAATCTAAGCTGATCTGGGTGATCTATGTGATAAGGCATCCATGTGTAATTTCGTGTACCTGGAAACTCATGTCCTCCTCCACAATTTCCTCCAGGACGGGAATGGTTGGAATAGTCTCGATTACATCACTCTGTTGTGTGCTGAACCTGGGATCCTCCACGCTCACCGTAGTGTTCTCCCCCCACCCTCCCTGCTTGGGTGCTGGCCTCGGGGGACTCGGGTCGACTTCAGAGTTCGCGTTGAGGACGGTTGTGGAATCTGAGATGAGGGTCACATGATATAATCAGGGGGTTTGGCTATATCCACAAGTATTCACACTGGATCTTGTGAATGTGGGGATCGATATTTCAGCAATGCATGCAGTTGAAAAGTGCAGATTTGGAAATAGAACAACAAACAAGGATACTGAAGAAAGGGCAACCAAAGAATGAAGGAATTACCTGTGTCTGCGACTGGTTCATCAGGTGAGGTACTCAACACAGCCCGTCTCCCAGCCACTGGCTTCAAACTCCGATCCGGCTCATTTTCAAACAGATCAGACATTAGCTGTGAGATCTAGAGGAGTTATATTTTACACCAGAAATCGAGTTAAGTCGTGTTTGACACACATTGAGAACTGAGAAGTGCGGAAAAGGTTGGGAACTGAGAACAGATTGAAACATCGAATCATAGCAAAACTCATCGTGAATACAATGGACACTAATTAATTATCAATAATTTACAACTTTAGTAAATTAAAATACTCAAATTGAGGTATTCAAATTGAACTAACCAAATATCGATTGCCTCGTAGTATGACCTACTATTCACCAATGTCATGAATTCTCGACTTGAACAAGAGAAAAAATATCTTCAGTGACATCTTTGAAACATAAATTGAGTGAGTTCACTGTTGTGCTATCTGAATTTATATCATGAACCATAAAAAGCGAAGATTCGTGTTTATATCATCGATAAGACACATCAACAATATCAAACAATTGCAAAGAAAACCCCAATTTGAAGTAATGCTAGATGAATTCCACACTCTACCTTGTGTAATGATGATCACTAACGTGAAGATAGTGACAATTACTGTAGGGACAATTTCCCCTCAGCCAATGCTCACACTCTATTGTAGGGTTCTTATTCCAGTTAACATCAAGAGATATGCCCTGAACAACATGATTTTGGGCAGCGTTAAACGCCCGTTTTGCATCCTCGTGCTTCATGAAGTGTACAAACGAATACGCCAACGGTTTTCCGTGTGTTTTTATTATCACAACTCCCGAAACATTGCCGTATATTGCAAAAACGTCATAAAGATCCTTCTCTGTTATTTTCTTCGGATCAAAGTGACCGATCCACAAGGAATAGTCTCGAGGATCAAATTTCCGGTTAGAGTTTCCATTCACCACTTTATGATCTGACTTATTGTTCATATTAGAAAGGTTGGATGACCCCATTGACTGGTTTTGGTGGACTCCTGGCCTCGTTGATCCCATGGGGCCGTGAGGCGGTAGCTGTTTATTCGCCCTTGTCGGGGCCTGCATGTGGGTAGTCATGGAGGGCGGGGGAGGCATCCTCAGCATATTACTTACCGGGATACTCTTGATGTGCAGGTTTTGAGGACGGGGGAAGGGAACTTGCATCTGGGGAAAAGCGTTCAGAAGAGCCGGCCTGTTTGAGGGAGCTACTGGCGGGATTCTGATGGGCGAGGCAGTGTAGTTACCAGTGGGCATCATGGGGAAGAATGATGACATTTGAGATGGTGGAATATGTGTTATATTTGGGTAAATTGGTGCTGGTATTGGGACAGGCTGTGGGGGTGGCTTCTCATATTCACTGCTAGTGAAACACATATTGTCTTTGAACTGTGACGTTAATAAGAACTCAATTGCACCCTGAATGTCATTTTTGGATTTCGTTAGCGCATGTTCACACGCCCTTCGATCAAATCCAAAATCTTGTAACTGCAGTAACCTTACTTCAAAAAGTTCATGAGCTGCTTCAGAACAAGACGGATCCAATTCCAGAATTTTGCTTAGAGCATTCTCTGCTTCGCTGAATCGTTTGAGACCACATAAAGCTTTTGCTTTTCTGAAATAACCCTTAGGTTCATTAGGAACCAATGAAATAGCTGAATTAGCATCATTCAATGCCTCATTAAACTTTTTCAATGAATGGTAGCAATAGGAGCGATTTCCAAAACATCTGTGATCAATCTTGTTAAGGGCAAGAGCCTTGGTGTACTCGTCAATGGCATTTTGAAGCTTGCCAAACTGAGCAAATTCGTTGCCCTTCCTTGCATGATCTTGAGACTTGAGGAATTCCTCTTCAGACGGCATTGGCGGCTGAACCTGGGGTGGAACATTGCTGGGATGCTCCTCTGTCTCACAACTGGTACCATCATCTTGCTGCGCTAAAGGCGTCCTACTCCTATTACAATTGGTATCATCACCGTTAGCTACAGCTTTCCCACTGGGCTTTCTAGTACGAGCTTCGTTCTTTTCTACTTTCTGCTTCACCTTTGAGCAGAAAGCACTACCCAAATCGATCTCAGTTGTAATGTCTGAATCAGTATCTGACTTTGATTGATTAGATGTGTTCAAAATGGTTTCTGGAGAGTAATTCAGATCTCCCTTCTTTATGATTTGTATGGTGGAAGGATCTTTATTTTCGAATTTTTCTTCTTTTGCGAACTCTGTCTTAGAAATTACCTCTTTCTCCTCCCTTTTCTTCTCTTTTCTGCGTTGCTTATGCTTTTTCCTCCTCTCTCGCTTTTTCTCTAGCTTCTTCTTTTCTTGTTCTTCCTCATCGACGAGCTTTTGAGCATTATTCTGTGCCTTCTTCTCTATTTGTTCCCATTGCTCAGAACTCAACTTGTCATCATCGGAGTAATAATAGTCAGAATCATCGCTCAGCTCAAAGTTCTGCGCTAGAAAGGTGAACCATTCAGTTCTGATAAGATCCTGGAAGAGAGCAACAATTTCTTCTTCGCTGAGGGAATCAACTTCGCTGTTTTCACTCAGGAGATTATATGCTGCATTGATTCGCTGGAAATGCCGTTTTGCCTGCTCATTGTCTTTGTTCTTGTCTGGGTGATACTTGAGTGCAAGCTTCCGGTAAGAAGATTTGATTTCTTCTGCAGATGATTCTGGAGATACCTGGAAAGAGTATTGAAGATAAGATTATGTAGAAAATCACGAAATCGGTTACGTGCATAATTTAAGACAATGCTAGTTTATGACCCAAGTTAAAAGCCAAAGTTTGAACTGAAATTGTATAACAGATAACTGCCTGATCAATTTAATGATATTAGAACAAGGACAAACCTGAAGGAGTTGGAATGCTTCACTTCTACTTATCGACATGTGCCCTGAAAATTAAAGCCTAATATTCTACGCTTTCTGATGGCATCATCTGGAAGATAACATAAAAATTACACCAATAACAGGTGATTGATTCCAATATGGATAAGAAGTGAATTGAAACCAATTATCCAAAGAGATACAAAAGCTTGTTATTGCTGACCCAACATAATCGATTGATCTACTTCTCAGGGACAACCGTTTTTAAATGAATACTGCCAACCAGAACCTCGGCATAAAATTGCGAATCAAACCAGCAATGCAATGTACTCAGATGATCATGTTATAGCGTAAGAAATCAAAAACGGATAATTATAAAATCCAGCTGACTTCATTAAAGTTTATAAATAAATAAGTTAAACAATACATCCTAATAACGTAATTTAAAAACTTCAAGTTATAATCAAATGCATAAAATGTTTTTGTCAAATCACGATCATACAGTATCAACAGCTGTTCTAGAGGCTAAAACGTCAAAACCAGCAAAAACAAGCCCAAACTTGCGGCCTATAGGTATATTCCACTGCAGTGAAGTTTCTAAGCCACATCACTGTGTGACAAGCTAGAGGTCTAGAGATTACAATTCAATGCACTACAAAAATATAATACATCTTCATCTTTGTGTAAGTACATAGAAATTCTCTGCAAATGTCGGATATATATTGCTGTATTGCTGAATATACGTACAAAGAAACTTTTGCAACACTCAAATCCAAAACATCTCCACTACAATTACTGTACATTGCACCATGTAGATATCATAATCAAATAATCTGAAAGGTAAGTAATCTGGTGATATCATCTGCTACTCCTACCCTCAGGAAACTCTGGATCAACAATGGGACCGCTATTAGTCATTGCTTGATAAACATGGAAGTTGTGTGGATTCATCTGATGGGGATATTGCCCCCAATGTGGCTGAATATAAGGAACAGGTATTTGATGAATTACGGGTCCTGATGCAACAGAACTCATCATAACATTCGGAAGTGGAGGTTGTGGCTCTGATTTGGAGGATTTGCTAGATTTGATGGAGTTTCCAGTTTGGAATCTCAGGGATGGATTACCAGGGTATCGGTCATACATGTGTGGAGCAGACTGCTGCCTCTTTCTTTTTTTGGGGCTTAAATCCTTGTCAGCAGACTGAGCCGAATCTTCCACTTTTTGGGGAGAGGACAAAATCTGTTGAACTTTAGCATCAACTTCTGATGGTGACAAAACTCCCTCCCACTTCTCAGCACACTTTGTTTTATTGTCTCTGTGCACCTTTGGCTCACCTTGGAGCAGGGGAACCCCATAAACTAAATTTCCTGGCGTTAGATATTGTGGTGGTATCATTGTGTTGTATGGTGCTGATGAAGCCTCACAACTCACAGGTTTGGTTTGTGAATCAACTGATTTGCAAATTGTCACACTCACTGAATTTTCATTATCAATATCAGGTAGGTTATTGAGATTCGTGTTAGAGCATGTTTTCAATATTGAATCAACACTGGTTAAATTAGGATCACTTGATGGGAGACTCTGGTTTTTAACTGGATGTTTCTGATCACCTTTTTTAGTTATTTTCTCTCGCAATGACACCAACAATGTTGGTTTAACAGTGGCTTCTGGTAGAGACCTCCCATGATCAGTTTCAATGACAATAGCAGGCTGTCTGGAACATTTTTGCTGCTGTTTTGCCTTTGTTTTAACCCTGTTTCTTACCTGTCTATCATCAGGTAAGGTTGGCCGTTGAAAACCTGAATGATTGTGGATATAACCATGATCTTTAGTTATC
Source organism: Beroe ovata (assembly GCA_946803715.1). Lineage (NCBI taxonomy): Eukaryota > Metazoa > Ctenophora > Nuda > Beroida > Beroidae > Beroe > Beroe ovata. The sequence goes on from CAMPET010000124.1 coordinate 73,324, forward strand.
ACATTTGAAATAGGAGCAGGCATAACAGCTACATTGTGGACGGAGTTTCTGCTCTGGATAGGTTTCACGTTGATATTATACTGAGGAGGCTCAGCAAAACTAGAGTTAGGGCCCTGAGGAGGTTCCTTTTGGACAATTTGAAATTGACTTTTGGATGGTTTGATTTGCTTCAACTTGCTATTTTCATGTTCCAAATTGTTCCTTGCCACACTTGTAGCACAACTGTTTGGCACCAAGCTGAGCACTTCTTTCCTGTTAGGTGCATGTATATTTTGCTGCTGAATGTTTGAAGTAGGGACATGCTTAGCATTCACAATGAGCTGATCTTGCACACATGGAACTGGTCTTTCATTTATCGGTTTTGCTCTTTTGTCCCTATAGACTTGATCAATTCTGGCTGATTCTTGTTGAGTTGAGTTCTGTTTATTTAATGATGCCCTTAGGTGATTGGAGGTGTTTTCAAGGCTCAAGTACAGATGATGAAGGACCTGATTAACTGTATACTTGTTTACCTGACAGAATATTGATATTGGTGGCAGTCTGTTAGTCTGATGAACCTTGATGTTATCATTGAAAGTTTTATGATTAGAATCAGAAATTTCATCAGAGACTATCTGCTTAACAGCTGATGCATTGGGATGAGTTGCCAATGATACTCTATTGGCAGACTCCAGTTTATTTGCTTTGCTGGCTTTCATATTGCATGAATGAGAAACAGGAGGTCCTTTGACAGCATCAGCAGGCAGGTCAGCTCTACTTTTATTTTGATGGGAACAGGAATTGTTTCGGGAGGTCTTGCTGTAAATGTCCTTGGACTTGACTGAAGCATCAAAGGAAAAAAGTGAATCAAGATGAAGTGGACACTGTAGACCACATTTACAAGTACCAGGAGAAGTCAAGTACTGGAGAATATCATCTTTTGATGTCAGCTCATCATGAGATGGGGTGATGTAAATAACAATTTGACTTTTAATGACCCTTTGCCAACCTCGAGGTATGTCGATACATTGCTTCATATAGAGAGCTCCACTCTATGAAAATTAATGGCTATTATCAATGATTGAGGTATATCAATGATCAAATTAAGTAAATTCATTGAGGTATATCAATGATCAAATTAAGTAAATTCATGTAAGAATCTCAAGATCGTGTAAGAATTGATTAGCATCATAATGAATCATAAAAATTGCAAGTAAAATAAAGAGGGATCATCAACTATGTGCAAAATAAAATCATGTTTTGGAAATAAAATTATACTACAAACGTTAGACAAGTGACTGGGCAAAATTGAAGATTCAATTTTTTATGTCCTGCCACAAGTTCAATCTTTGGCTGTCGAGAATTTCATTGCGCGCGCGCCGCAAATTATTCTCCGACAGGCGTCAGCTAAGCTAAACCAAGCAATTAAATTTTGCTGAGTCGCTGACGCTAATTGCCGCGTCAGAGGCCAGGCTATGAGGCTAAGGCCGCGCCGGGCCTAGCAAAGCCAGGCATGGCTGTGCACACGTTGCGCGCCCCTGTTCTACTCAGTGAACTGAAAAGTCGTAGAAAGGACCACGGAGACGCGCAGCGCGCGCGGAGTATTTGGGTCACGCAGCGCGGGAACAGGCATGGCACGGGTATTCATCGAAGGCTTTTCTTGCCGGATGTTATCTGTCCACTGTTTCTTGCGCGCGGCGCGCGCCGCGCGCAAGAAACAGTGGACAGATAACATCCGGCAAGGCTTTTCCCCGCGCTTGCCGGATGCTATCTGTCCACTGTTTCTTGCGCGCGCCGCGTCTCTTATAATTTCAGATCGCCGAGTACAATAGTACATGTACATTAGGCCAAAGCAAAGGGCGCGCAACGTGACGTGTGCACGACGAAGGCCCAGCCTTTGAGTATGATTAACGAAAACGTGCGGATGACCGGTCATGGTCATGGTGCGCGCGTGCCACCTGAATGCCTGATCGGGTCAGAGGGCCTAAAACCGCGATCGCCAGGCAAGCGGTCAGATAAAATCTGATAACAGTCACATCATGAAAATTACAATTCGAAACTGCAGCATTGAAACCTAACTTCAGCATGAGCATTTAACGCAACTGTGAACTGCAGCATTGAATGCAATAACGATTTACAATAAATTTAATGAATTAGAAGTAAAATGTGTCAAGATATGACACGAAAACTTAGATCTGAAAACAACATGATCAAAGGCCTATGACCTTGTGGCATTGTCATGTGTTCTACATTTTGAGTTTCTATACTAACAATGACATAGGCAAGCGTGTCAATGTCATACTCATGGTACTCGATGGATGAGTTTGAGGTTTCCTAAATGAGCTCTCTTCGGCGAAGTTCTTTGTAATCTTCGTTTTCTTTTGATCTATCGTGTGACCTGGAAAGCACAGTTTCATTGCGGTTACAGCTGTGTGCTGCAATCACGGTAGCATCTATATAGAACACGATCTGCGATCAAACACAGATTATTACCTCTCGGAACGGCTATCCGACCGCTTGTCTCTCTTCCTATCTCTGTTTTGGGACTGTGATCGGGACCGGGTTCTCCTTCTCTCTTTCTTCTCGGCGCTACGATCACCAGTCCGCCTGCTCGATCCCCCTCTCGAAGACCTGAAAATCTCGTGTTTATCTTGCGATCCTTATGTCAGAATGACACCACCTATAACTAAAACTTAAGTGATGATCCAGACTCACTTGGCCTTTTTCTGACGTTTCTGAACATATGCAAGACATTCCTCCAGATCTTTGATAAAAGTTTTGCTCTGGGCATCATCTGATACTGCACTCATCTTGATAATTTTGAGCGCAGCTGCTACTGTTCCTTCAGCCTGGGAAAAACAGGATCATTGGCAATAATAACAACCGATCAATATGACGTAACCACAACTTCGAGACAAGTCCCAATTACCTGGTCATAGTCTCTTGAATCGCAGCTCTCGTACGCCCGCAAGATGGCAGTCTTACAAACTTGATGATTCTTGTCAATCATTTCTGTTTTCTCCTGGGCACTCATTAAATCATCCACCTGAACATGATTATGGTTAGACTGTCGCTTAGCAAGAGGAACTCAAGTAGTCAAGTATCGATAATAGAATACAGCTGCTTGACAGGAGTTAACTGGACTAGACACTAGACAGGAGCAAACCTTTGGCGTTGAGCCAGGGAGGAATGCAGGGTTGACATGTGGTGCACTGATAGGCGCGCTCACGGGCACTGTCGCTGCAGCAAATGGTACTGATTGGATCATGGCTGCTGAAAGGCGGGCAGAGTTAGGGGTTATGCTGAGGGAAAGTTGATAGCGTACGCTATGGGATGAGGCACAGTCATATACTAACGGGGTGGTCTGATAAGGTTGGGTGGAGGTGGCAACATGGGCGTGATACCCATTGGCGGGGGAGGAAGTGGCATTGGGGGCGGGAGTGGCACTACTGGAGGTGGCATCCTGCCCAATCCAGGAGGCGGCATGCCAGGCGGCGCTAACCCGGGCAGAGGCAGTGGCGGCATGCCTGGCGGTGGAAGGGCTGGCGGCATGCCGCCCATGGGTGGAGGGGCGGGAACTTCGAATCCTGGTATTGGGATGGAATAAAATCATATATCATTTCTGTAACAATCTTCCACCATTATTCTACTATAGTACAAAGTGGGACATCATCATACCTTTCTTATTCTTGTTGTCATCATTTTTGATACCAAGTGAGGTTTCGAAGTAGTAGAGGGGGGTCTTGGATGCGATAGCAACATACGGGTGCTCGTTATGGATAGTCCTGCATGAATCCAACTCAATAGTGAACGATCCGCATTCAAAATAAATCACCATATTCGATTGACAAACACTTACACGTTCCGAAGTTCGTGCATGAGTGTTTTTGCACTATTCAGACTGCCCACATCCACGGCACAGTATCCCTTGCTTTGGCCATTAGTCCGGTTCTCATAAAACTTCACATTGGTCACATCTCGTACATTCAAACTTGCACACGCGTGGATCACGTCTTGATCTGTCGTCCACTGAAATCAATCTTCTGTATTGGTGCGAGTTTTTATTGTCTGAATAGGTAAAAGTCGATAGATCGATCAAATAAACCGCGTGAATTCACGTGCGCGCGTTCCGGAGTCAGTGTAAAATAATATCCCGTCTCAAAATTGTCACCGCGCGTTCCGTCAAAGTCATGCGCGTGCCGTTTTCTAGTGGACCGAATTCAAAATGTGCCATAGCGATAAATGTAAACAAGCAAAGTGCGAGCTCGGTGCATAACATACCCATGTTAGATTGCCAACGTAGACAGTCTTCGACTTTGGATCATTGGGGTCAATGTACTGATATCTGTTCTGTTGTGCGAACGTGTCTTGAGTAACATATGTTACTGAAAGAAAACAAATTCGATAGATTTTTCACAACTTTCCAATTTGATTTTAAATCAAATTGAGTAAAATATACTCTGAGAGAGAAACAACAAACCTCCTGGGACACCGGAAATCGTTGTGTCTGGTTTCGGTGTGTCGTTTGTTTCCTGCCAAGGGAGACGTATTTGAAACTGTAAGTACTCCAAAATGAATATACATCGCGAACTTAACCAAAAGATGTAACGAAAGTTAACGGGAAATATACACTGTTCAAAACCGTTCCATCGCGTTTTAATTCCATTTGGCATTTATTATAACTCCAGCTCAATCTATCTTATGTATACATTGTATGTATCCTATGTATATATTGACAGTAGTTGTCTCACTTTTCAGAGCAAATAGACAGGTGTTATAACTTACCAGTCAGGGTTGTTTCGGTCATAATGCTTGTATTCTCTCACAAATCATTCCAATTAACATTCCAACATACTTTTCTCAAAACATTATATCCCGCCAAAAAACAGAAAGCAAGAATCTCGGCCACAAAAAGTATAATGAAAATAAATATTCCCGAATACGAGTGACACAGGTTCAGTGTTATAAATCATTCACACTTCATCAAACGACTGACCACTGTAATCTGTACAGTGACACACGAGATAATGAAATCCGCCGATATTTCTCTCATAAATTTAGCAAATTCGTTATTCAGTTAAAGGTATCTTCATGAAGAAATTGTTATCTAAATTAGAAACTTATTCAGAAGTTCAGAAATTCCTTACAAACAAACGAAAATTCCTGACACCGAATTCTTTTTTCCCTGCTCGGTTTCCTTTCTTACTTAGGACAATGGACATGCAGTGAGTGCTAATAAAGTGAGTTGAATATCACATACCTACTCGACTAACAGAATTCGCAACTGAAATGGCTGTACTGATTGTTCAATGTTTAGCAGCTAACATCCAGTCTCAGAACATAAATTCTTTCAAATGAATGAATCGACATGCTCACAAACATAAAATTAAAGCTTTAAAAAAACCAATATTCGATTATCAAACTGATAAATAATAAAAAATGTTCAGCCAAAACGGACACAGTATCAAAGTATTCAAAATAGTTCATCTCGCATTCTTATATACAGTACCACTATACCAGTTATTATTCATCATGCAAATTAGAAATTGGGAGAACGGAGGAAATATGATAATGAGAGCACAGAAACACATCCACAAGGCTCAAAAAATGATCAATTATCAAAAATATTCATTCAAATAGTTATACATAATCAATCATCGCCCTATTGAACAACAGAACAACTAACATGATCCAACAATTACAATCACAATATCTGACAATATCTGACAGAATTTAAATGTACGCCTCCAATGAAAGGTATGCTCCGAGGAGCACAGATTAAGAGAAAATAAAGAAGGCAACTTGATGAAATCTGACAAATCATTTTCAAATATACATCAATCATAGGAAACTATAGGACTATCGGAAACATCTCTCAGGATACAACTCTTAGGATATAACACTCTTAGGAAACTAAATTAAGTTTTGGGGGGGAGGGATTCAAGTCAACACCCTCCACTTAAGAATAGAGTATTCACAACATAATATACAAGCCTTATCACAATAACAACAACTAAAAGAGTTCATTGTAAAGCTTTCCTCTTAAAACAAACAATCTCAAATCAAAGACACACTGCGTCTTGTTGTCGCTGTTTCAAAGATTATTATCACTCAGGGAGGAAAGATGACTGAACAACGACACTGGAATGAGTGACAAGTTAATATTCCCTTATTAACTAGTACTTACTCTATTGTCCTAAGTTAAGTGTTGCTATGCAGCATTATTGTTGCTTAGCAACAAGCAATATTGTTACTAAGAAATATTTTTGCTAAGCAACATTGCTATTTGTGGCTTACTGAGTATGATGGCTCTTAACTGCATCGTCAAAATTTGAATTCTTACCCATTGATAATTACCGATGTATAATGATAATACCTTTAGCGGCAAAGATACCACAATAGGAGGTGGCAAAGACGCTGGCATCGGGAGCGGCGCTGGTGCCATCGGCTCCACTTTCAATTGTGGCATCGGTTGAGGGGTTATCGGCTGCAATGGGTGAGAAATCAGTTGGTCAATGGTTATGAGTCTTGTCAAATTATCTCATCTTCCAACAACGAATCTTACCGTCTGAGATACATTGAGTTCTGTAGCTAGTCCATCTCCGTACAGGTCAATGTCATCCAGGGTCGCCATTCTGTCACACAGGAATGTGTCAAAACATGGGAATATCAAAACAACAAACGGATTATTGAGGATGCACGGTTTCTACTTTGTGGAGAGGAAGGGAGAAAAGATTCTTGACATCATTTGAAACTTCAAGATGCTTCTTCAAAAACATACAATATTTCATCTGATAAATTATGTGATTTAAAATAAACCCTGCTACATCAATAGGAATACCGAACGACGAACAACACATGAATCGTTCAACCAAAGAATGAATTCAACTACAGCGTATATTCTGCGATCATTGGTTAGGTTGATCAGGTCGCGACAAGTTGGGATTATGTAGGATTGACATGACTGACTCTGATGCTGATGTCACATTGTCAAGCATCGTTGACAAGAGTTGCGATGAATCAGGTGTTTCAGTATTTTGCAACAGAGATGAGGACAAAGACATGTCCTGTGATGACGTCATGCCTTGCGATGATGACGCTATTTCCTGGGATGATGACACATTCCCCAACATGTGATGAGGTGTGATGTGGTCATCCTCAATAGCTAACAGCTGTGACGTCACGCTCAAATCAAGCCCCATCGCGTTATCACACACGCCATCGCAACACGGGGTGGCTGATTTGCCACCAAACGGGAAATCGGTGGGTAACTGCGGCGATAGACTAGAATGAAACTTGATGCAGTGACTCTGATAACTCTCTTCTTCCTTGAACGTTGTCGCACACTGATTACACTTGAACAGGATACTTGCGGTTTTCTTTGGCACTCGTTTTGTCCGTTTGTTGTGGCATTGTTTGAAGTGTTTCTGTAGCTCAGCAGGGTTGGAACAGGAAATGCCGCACTCCGAGCAGGGAGTCGAGCCTAGGCTCTCCACCGGAACAATTTCGTACGATTTGAACCTCTCTTCCGACTGTGTCGGACCTTGGGACGGGACTATGAGTTATATGTGACTCGCATCGGGCATGTGAAGCACATAGTGCATGTGACGGACAAAGGCAGTACTAACTACAATGAATAATGCAATGAATTTGAAATTGAAAGAATAAGTTTGAGGGAACACGTTACCTCGTTTGGAAATAGCATCAGCCACAACATGATACTCTCTCTTGTGCCGTTTGAAGTTAGCCATGGTGTTGAAGAGTTCGTTACAATTGCCTATCTTACAGATTACCCTTTGTCCTTGGTGGTAGAACTGCTTGTGCTCCTTTAGCGACTGGGGTCTCTTGTACGTCTTATTGCATATCTCGCACTGAAACGATTATGCTCCTTATCAATATAATTCAGTGGCTCATATCTTACGAAAATTCATTGTTCATGTTTCTGATTTCTCATATACGATTAAAATCACTGACGATGGACCGGGGTCAGACATACTCACAGTATAACCAGGATCTTGAGCATGTGCGTTTTTCACGTGTATCTTTATCTCCCATTTGTAGGCGAATGTTTTCTCACACATGCTACACTGATGAGCTTTCCAATCCTTGTGCTTCGTCTGACGTAAATGAGGGAGATTTATCGCGTACAGCTGTGTGTACAGCTGTGTTCACTGCTGGGAAAATTTGAAGGAAAAAATAATCGCGGCACAGGGAATACTCACTAAGATGTGCCGTTTGAGGGTGTGATAGCGGAAAAACTCCGCTCCACAGTGAATACACACGCAACGTTCATCTTGGTTATGAACATTCCTAACATGACGTATCAGGTTATCCTCCCTCAGGTAAAACTTCTGACAATACGGACACTGAAATTGAGTCGGATGAGCAATGCGGTGAGAAAAATTGAAGATACTGGCTTACATTAAACCAGCGAGATGTTTTTCTTAGATCCATCAACTCAGAAAACATGATACTTTGCTATGGGACGGATATCAACGGTTATCGATATGCTCGTGATTCTCGAACCTTGAACTGTCGAATGAGGAGCGCGTGTTTTTCCTTCCGGTGCCGCCTCAAGTTGAAGTCCTTGTTGTAAACGTACCCGCAATCTTCACACGGAAACAAACCATTGTCAGAACTGTAAATAACAGGATGGTTTCTCAAGTCTCCTCTCCAAACGAACTTACAACTCACATCAAGCAAAAGCAAAACAGAAAACCAGAAACTACAGAAACTCACATCAAGCAAAAGCAAAAGCAAAAGCAAAAGCAAAACAGAAACTACAGAAACTCACGTTCGTTTAGTGTACGAAGTCCCAAACAGATTCTTTCTGACCAGCTCAACGCTGCTCTTGTAGATATCCTGGAATTCGTTGAAAGGAAGGACAACCCATGAGTCATACTTGCCGTCCTGTTCTGTTATCTTCACGTAGGGCGATCCTGAGATGTTAAATATTGATACGATAATTGAGATGATATTAAATATCGCCAAAAAAGTTGAATTCTTCAATGTTAAGCTCAACTCCGCAGCCTAAATTCTGTCCAGAGAAAATGAAAGTCATACCTAGAGATTTCTGTTCCTTGCTCTTGACTTGAGGGAAACTCTGAGGACCATTGTGCGAGATGAGAATCGCCTGTACCACTCTCTCATCATCAGGACTCATTTCCCCTCCACCATACGACAAATCCTGGCTCATTTCCAACTCCAGAGACGCGGAGTGGGCATTGGTTTGCTGCTGCACGAAAACCGGGCTCTGTTCGATAGTGATGTTGTGAGCAACGGAGTTGTGATGATGGCGATGGTCTGTGTCTGATGTGTTGTGTTCTGACGAAGAGGGTATCTGGGGAAGGGAGCTGAGGAGGGAGGAGTCGTCTGCAGGGAGGTGACAGAGCGTGTCCATAGTCTAGGATAGGCGGGGATTGGTTATGTATAGGAAAGGAGAGTTTTGAGAGAGGGAGTCAAAGATTATCTATCAGAGACATGGAGTAAGTCACAGAAATTGAAAACATATAAGTCAATTTAATACATTAGAATATGAAAAGTTATAAATCAATTTCAATCATACATAATCATGAAAAAGCATATAAATGCTCTCATCTGAATGGAATATCACCAAAAATTATTAACAAATTCAAACCGAGGTTTTTTTTTCTGATTATCGGAAGTTCATGGATTTCTAGCACCAGCCATATTCATGTCATCCAGGCGTTCACGCTTGACAGCACAGAATTCCCATTGAGTAGCAGCTATCCCTATTAGAATCACAAGAACAAGAACAGCAACAGGGATTGCTATTGCATAGGCAATCATTGACTTCTTCGCTTCTTCACAGGACAACATGTATACTGACATTACACTTTCGCCGCCTCTGCCGTATTTACAAAGGTCTGATTCCCCAAACTGGTCGTACGTTTTCTCTGCTCGCTCTGATGTGACACAGAAATGATCAATTCCTATCTTCTCAATGCCAAAAACATTCCATCCTTCATCAATAGTGAAATTCCGGCAGACCTCGATGATATTTCTGAAGGATTCTTGAAGTCTGGCAGACGATATGGCAGTGAAATTCACATCATTGAAGCATCCCAGGTATTTTTGTTGGAGCTCATCCTGATTACAGTTCATTTAATTTGCAAGTCTTTAGGTCACCAATCAATTTTTAAATCATATCTGCCCCATAATGTTTGCCATTACATAGCCGGTACAACTATAAACATGGATGGTTATTGAACAATTTTATAAACGTCGATTATAACTATGTTTAAAATAAACTCGCTCAATACTGAACAGAGATCGTAAAGCTGAGACAAGTAACACAACTTACTTCATATGAAGAATGGAATTTTGGATACTCTTACATAAGTAGTGAATGTAATCACTTATCATGTAGCTCAATTTGTTCAGAATCTGATATTTACAATAACCAATGTATAATATGATATGCAGTCCCGTAAGGAATCAATTTATGTAGAAAAATAACTGCCCTTGTTCCATAAAACTCAAGGAAAAGCTTCACTCTGATCTGAGTTATACTGAGCTAAGAACTCTGTCAAGCTAATTTCGGTCATGTCTGTACTTTCAATTCCAAAGGTGCCTCCAGCCACTTTACTAGCTTTCCCAGCACTCTCTACATCTAACGTCTGGGAACTGTGGAACTTTTCGACATGTCTCTGGTAAGTGTCTATTGTTTTGAACTTGTTGCTACACCATTGACACTGATATGATGATTTCGCACCCTCTTTCTTGTTGTGCATCTTGGTCATGTGACGTTCAAGGTTTGCTTTGACAGCAAATGCACACCTGCAGTGTGGACAGATGTGGGATGGATCGGATGTCAGCCCTTCGCGTTTCACAAGAGGTTGGGAGTCAGCCGTTGACAAAGCAGGATGGAATCGTGCTCCATGCTTTCTGTAGGCATCCAAACTGAAATTGAAAAAGGGTTAATCAGAGTTTTTTACGGAAACTGCAAGATGCTATTTCGATAATGGTCCAATGGTTTTCATGATACTTACCAGCCTAGAAGGACACCACACTCTGTACATTTGAATTTGAAACCCTCATGGACTGATAATATGTGTCTATCAAGCGATCTAGGCCACTTGAACTTTATATCACACTGTGCACACTGATAACCTTTAGTCTCACTATGAGTATTCTGTATATGAACGGGTACCTGGTAGTTAGTAATGTCAAAGATGAAGTGTACAAAAGAAGAGAATAATGTGTTTCTCAATGACATAATTTCCATACCTCAAATGAATAGGTGAACTTTTTGTTACAAAATTCACAACTATATTTCTTTTCCTTTGTATGCTGTGATATGACATGCCTTTGGAGAGTGTTTTTTCTAGCAAAGGCTCTGAAGCAATATGGACAGGTAAATGCTTCTGAACCCTCATGCAAAATCTTGAAATGCCTTTTAAGATTGTCAGCACGTGTGAAACCAGAAAAGCACTCAGGGCACCTGAACTGAATAATACAAAGTCATGAATTTCCATCTTCTAAGGACATGGTATATTCAGAAGATATAAGTTTGAACACCTATAGAAAAATCAAAACTTTTGATCTTACAGGTGGGTTTGGATGGCGAAGTGACCTCTTGGCTGCTGGAGGTGCAAATAGGCTGCCTGATGTAAAGTCAGTAACTGGTTCATTTAGCATAGAATGCTCTTCTTCTTCACCTCCTTCTGTCTTGGGATCTTGATGAGAAAGTGGTATAGCTTCTATTTTAGATGTCCCATACATCTCAAGAACCTTTTCACGGTTAGCTTCTCTAATAACTTCATCTTCGGACAATTTTACCTGATGAAATCATATTCTAGGTACATCAATCAGAAAGCAGACATGAAAAATTTCTTTTTATAAGGACATACAGAAAGCATAGAAGTCATACATTTTGGGACTCAATATGCTTCTGTAATGATGCAACTGGGACAAAAACTTCCACCCATGGATCAGGGTCATTAATCTCTGTACAACTCTTGTCTAACTCTTCACTTTTGGCAGCCTAGAATAATTCCATTTATCATGTCTGTGAATAAAGTGTTACTATGACTTTTTCAAGAGAGATAACTTCAGAATCATGACCTGGGCTTGATGAGAGACTTGGGAATCTCCATTGATATCACTCACAAGATCATTGAACAATTCAGCTGCATCTGAATAGTCTAGACATTCCATGAACCTATGCAAAGGAATAAGATTTTAAGTGCTGTGCTATTGGTGTAAGTTGGATCCAATTCTTGCAGCAATCATATGAATATAAGAAGCAAGTACATAAACAACAGAGGAATGTGCTTGAAGAACAAGATTACAATCAGGCCAGCAACTGAGTACAGACTATTGCCAAAATGTCTAATTATAGACCTGAAGAATGGTAAGCTAAATTAGTAGTCCAGACACACCCTATCTCATGCAGACTAGAATTAGAGGAAAAATAAATTTGAAGAAATAAATTTACGTGGCGAATGCAAAAAAATCGGCATGGTCTATTACAAACTTCCAAATTGATAACAGCCAGTGGCCAGTGCAACAATTTGCATTTCATACTTTCATTCTGATCAAANATCTCCATTGATATCACTCACAAGATCATTGAATAATTCAGCTGCATCTGAATAGTCTAGACATTCCATGAACCTATGCAAAGAAATAAGATTTAGAGTGCTGAGCTATTGGTGTAAGTTGCATCCAATTCTTACAGCAATCATATAAATATAAGATGCAAGTACATAAAAAACAGAGGAATGTGTTGAAGTACATGGTTACAAGGTTTCAATCAGGCCAGCAACTGAGTACAGACTATCACCGAAATGTCTAATTATATGCAGACTAGAATAAGAGGAAAAATAAATTTGAAGAAATAAATTTATGTGGCGAATGCAAAAAAATCGGCATGGTCTATAACAAACTTCCAAATTGATAACAGCCAGCTGCCAGTGCAGTGCAACAATTTGCATTTCACATTTTTGTTCTGATTAAAAATTGTCAGATTTTATTTGACCTCTGTTTCTTACTTGTCTGGCGATGCTAGACCGCTGATGCAAGCCGCGAAGCGGCTTGCGTCAGCGGTCTGAGAATAAGTTTGCGCCGCGCGCGCGCAAAACGAAATTCTCGACAGGGTCTATCATCGATCGACAATTTCTTACGCGAGCGCGCCTTTATGGAGGCCCAAATTGGCCTGTTCGGGCCTTCGATAAAAGCACAAGCGCAAGCGCCAAGAAGAAGTCAAATGAATTCTGACAAATGCAAATCAAAAAGCAGGTCAATTTGATATAGAGGCTGGATTTATCTTCGCTGCGCGCCGCGCACTATGATACATATGCACTGCACTATTTAGTTTTTATGTTTTTTCACGACCTTTCAGTCTACAGAGTACAGAGTAAAATAAGAGGCGTGAATTGTGTGCACAAGTTTCTACGATACTATCACTATCATATCATGCCATGCGATATTGACCCAAATCGATTTGGTCATATTCTTCAATCTTCACAGAGAATAGTAGGTGAGCACTGCAATCTGGGCTCACATTATTTGCCTTGCTCTTGATAACACATATATACATTTGATTTTGAACAATTTTTTACATTTCTGCATAAATAAGTTGCAAGGTAGCATTCCCTTATGTTCTTTTCGTGCTCTTGTAGAAAGCAAACAAGTATTTGGAGTTCAAGTATAGAGTTGAAATGTTTCCTGAAGTCCAAAACTAATATAAACTCTTTGGTGAATATCTTTCCTTGGAATAGCTCCCTTTGCCTTTCAATGATTGACTCTTTCCACTTATATTTTGCTGCTGGAAACAGCAGGGTCTAACATCACCAGGCAATAGCTCCCTTCGATTTGAATTCTATAAAACACATTTTAAGTCATAACTCAACATCAGCATCAGCATGTTAGGAACTCCTGCGAGTGTACTTATCCTGATTTTAATGTGCAGCAGTGTCTACTGTTCTATCGCTCAAGATAAATCTCATTATGGTGGTGGTCATAATCCAGGTACACAGTAAGGGGCTATTGGGAGATATTATGTATCATTAGGAGGTTTATGTATCATTAACATAATGTCATTGTCTACTTGGGACTGAAAGGTTCTAAACAGGGCTTTGTCTCAGATATTGATCATGAAGCATTTCTTGGAAAAGACAATGCACATTCCTTTGATGATCTATCTCCAGAAGAAAGCAAGTTGAAGCTATCAAAAATCTTAGAAAAGTTGGTTCCTCCAATTCACATTCTTCATCCACTATCTGATTACAACGACCAGTCAAGGAAGCCTTGCATTTTAAGCCTTATCTGATGCTTCTCATTGCAGGGTTGATGCTGATGTGAGTGGAGAGATAACTGTTGAGGAGTTGCAGGATTGGATCAAAAGACAAATGATGGATTACATAGAACGAGATGCTGCAAAGGTGAGCCTGAAATTTCTAGAGAACTATTTACCTTTTGGTTTAGTGGGAACAAAGTGATCAGACCTTGAAATATGTGTGTTCCTCAGGCCATGCAACAAGAGGACAAGAATCGAGATGGAGTGATAACATGGGACGAGTATATGATGAACACCTACGGAGAAAAACATGGGGACTATGAAGAGTGAGTAAATCAGAGAATTCTCTTTGGTTTCTGACCAAATTTTAATGAGCTTCTATTCATATGATCCTTAATTTGTGTTTTGTACACAGCCTAAATTTCATCAGTATCTTGGACCACGATAAGAGACGATTCGAACTAGCTGATACTGATGATGATGATCAACTCAATACAGATGAATTCGTTGCTTTTACTCATCCCGAGGAATTCGATCACATGGCAGGTATTCTCATTTCAGATTCCTTTATCGTGCCACTTTTAGTGCTATGTTTGTTATTCATGATCATATAAGATCTGCTAAGTTGCATCACTAAGTGTATGTTGACATGTTGAACATAACATTCATTATTTATACATCGGTAATACATAAATGTATTATATTCTGTTGTGTGTTTGCTTCTTACGTAAGCAGAATTTCGTCAAACACATATAGAGGAGAGAGGTTGTGCATCGTTTGACATGTTGTTATGACTTCCTTGCTACACTCATGAATTCATCAATCTTCAAATAGACTGCTTCTTATCAAGTAATAATATTTGATGAGTATATTGGAACTTGCAGCGATCCAATGCGGTCACGTGTATGTCGTATGACTATTGACCGTAGAGAAGTAATGGAGCTCCCTCCTACTGATATTGGATTTATCGTGACACGTACTGGATTTATCGATGTCAACTCGGGCTAGAAGTAAGATTCTATGTGGACTAACGGAAAGCGGATTTGTTGTCTTGCCATCGTGCTCAAATTTGATTCGTTCTCTGAACCTCAATACACACAGCTGTGATGCTGCTTGAGTGCTGTTATGCGCGAATCGAATGTCTGTACATATAGCCCACGTGTACTAATTCTGGAGTTTACAGTATGCCCGCAGAGGCAATCTATTAAACAGATAGACAGTGTGTATTGCACGTAAACAAAAGAACGCACACACGCATCTATTAACCATTCAGTGCGTTCGTTTAATGAAGGTACTGACTCTATTATTGATCATAACTTTGTGATCATCCCTTTCATCAACGAAGCAAGGTATAGATTGACGAATAGTCATACGTTTGTCTTGTCGTCTGTATGATTACGTATACTGCGTGTGTCGATAGTATGGAAGACGCGAGTAATACGTATGTGAAATGTATGCATGTTTGTGTGATTATGTAAGGAGTGCATGGATAATTAGCCAGGTTGTTTAAATGGTAATCACTGCTGCACCCCCTCAATTGTATCATCAAGTGCTGTGATGAGGCAACGTGGCATACATTCGCGTAATAACAGGCAAGTGGTGTACTGCACACGTGCTTCTAGTTTGCACGTGTAATGTTTTAATAAGAACATCAAAATACCTATGTTGTGTCTATACTAAACGTTAAACGGTCCCCAATATCGTTATTGATGTTTATCATTGTACTGGTAATCGCTATGGTAACGTTATAAGCAACGCCTCGCCTATTATGGTAACCGTTGTTATGATGACACAGTGGTAACATTGTGGTTACTGTGACCATGGTAACTGTTACCATGTTGTCACTTCACAGGAGTGGTTGTTGACGAAACATTGGAAGACATGGACGAAGACGAAGATGGCAGGATCTCGCTAGCCGAATATCTGGGAGAGTTCATGGATGACATTGATGATGACATGGATGATGACGATGACGATAATGATGAAGATAGAGGTTTGTTGTGACGAGTTGCTGCGTGAGACGTCTCTATAACCGTATACTAGTGTTTACTGGTTATATGTACAGTGTACACACGTACATTAGACACAAGTACATTGTACACTCAATATAACTGAAATACACTGTAATCGATCACCCTATGACAGGAAGTATAATTAATGTACTTTAAATTCCGCAAAACAAAATTACACATCATTACTCCGGTAATTTACTTTTCATCACTGTAGAAGTTCAGTTCTAAGTATCCGTTTGGGAGAGCTGTATATGTGAGTGAGTGATACTGAACTCCAAAGTCCATATAATAATAATGATGGAATGAGGTAGCGATGGGTAAAATAGCGACCACCTAAGTGGTTATTATGTACGTAGGTCGTAGGTACTTACATCTTGTTGAGCCAGTACAGAATAGTATAATGGGACTCAGCATAGAGTTATTATCCAGTTATGCAGTAATCGAATAGCAGGCAAATATCCTGGGAAAGCTGCTATCGCTACTCGCTAGTTCTTGGAATGCGGTGATGTCCGCGTGTACAACTAACGCGCGCGTTGCGTAAACTGCTCGTCGATCGCGATCATTCTCGACTTGAACCATTCACGGCCGCGACAACATTTCTTATGTGAAGACAGCACCAAAGCTTGAGTCATGGGCGTGATTTACTTTTCGCCATCAGAGGAGCCATGGTGTGGAGGGTGGGTTGCTGGCAACCAGCGTCCCGACAGCAACTTNAAGTACAGTTTAATGACTTGCCAAGGTCAGGCTGCTATTTATGACAGTCCCAAGTCAAGAATATTAAAAAGTCAACGAAATAAATCAAAATAAAATAAATTAGCAATCGCTCCCTCATCTCACAATATCTGTTTGCAAATGAGTACAAACTTGACAGACACTGTGAAACAGGGGAGATACTGGATTCAAGGGGGTTTTCTATTTCATCAAGGTTTCTGTGCGCAGGGATTGTAAACAAAGTCGAAGGCATTGTTTACCTCGTATTTTGAGTCGTTTGTGATAGATTCAATTAGCATAGTTTTAAGTTTACAGCTAAATGTTCCAGCGTCGTCCAGATTTCTCAGATTGGGTGGTATAGTATTCCATGCCTTGGCACCTAGATAGTAGAAATTCTTGAGGCTCTTAGATCTAGGGGCTCTTAGATCTAGGGGCTCTTAGATCTCCGGGGTGAGCGCTCCTGTAGAAAGGGTCATTGGTTAATAGGGGAAAACAACAGACATGTTGCTCGGGCTGAGTTACAATCTGGGTATAATTGGCCAATGTTTCCTGAAATATGAGCGATGGTCATTTCTTACGAGCGGTGGTCATTTTTTGCAGATTTTTCAGAACTTTTTTATCCATGTACGTATGGCGCGATAGCAATTTATAGATGGATTTCGCGCGCACACACGTATGATTCGCGCGCGATCGTGCAGTCTTGCAGCACAGTACATCTCAGAAAAGTACGGAAGAAAGTACGGAAAATAAAATGCCACGACTGTTATCCGTCATCCATACAGTGTGCGTATGTACAAAGAAAATGAGACTCCAAGGTTTTGAAATTGCCAGTGCTCTCAAAAGGGGAGCCATGGCTGCAAGTGTGAAATATGAATGTAATCTGTATGTTTGCTTGCGTTGATTCTAACGTTGTGAATTCAAACGATATGAGTGAATCTGAGCAAAATTGGGGTGAGCACAGCTGTTATACTTTCGTCGCTAGGCAACGATCGATTTTGCGGAGGCGCGCGTGGAATGAACCAATATCAAAAGAAAGTTTTAAGTTACATCATTGTTTGTTGTCGTCATTGTTTTCATACAGCTCCTTCTTGTTCTAAGAAGTTGAGCACTGTTTTGGCGAGATTTTTCTTCTAATCCAGTAAGTTACATTCAAAACGAAGGACTCCAAACTTCTATCAAAATACGTCCTAAATTTACGTGCAAAAGGGAGATCTTTGTAAGCGCAAATTTAAGCGCAATAGATACAAAACTGAGAAAATGACATGTAACAAGCCTACATGTGAGTATGTTACAGTGTTTGATAGCTGTTAACCGCAGACTGGATCGAACAAGAGAAGAGGTCGTTCAGAGAGGAGAAAGATAAAGACGGCGACGGGTATCTAGACAGGGAGGAACTAGAGGAATGGATCATGCCCGGAGACACTCATTACAGTGAGGATGAAGCTAGACATCTTGTTAAGGTAAAGTTTTGTTATGATTCTCCAGGGACTCATTTTCAATAAATATGCTGACATGTTCTCAACTTGAGAATGTGTCGACTGTCGGCGTATCTTGAGAATCTCAAGACGATATCGAATTCATCATCCTTTGGACGAGAGTACAATCCGATGAAATAACGACGTTAAAACAGTCGATACATCTTGCTTATTTGCTACTGACAATTACACATTGTACGCCACGCAGAGAGCAGACTCTAACGAGGACGGTGTGCTGTCGTATGAAGAGGTACTGGAACACCATGACCTGTTCGTCGGGTCGCAAGCCACAGACTACGGTCGACTCCTTCACGAAGAGCTTTGAGCTAGGGTTACTGGTTAGAGCAAGTTCTTGAGGCTCTAAATTAGAAGAAGGAACTCTATAGTCTATATTTAGAGCTAGAGTTAGAGCTACACGCTCCTACGTGCAAGAGCAAGTTTCTGGAGTTCTTGATTAGAAGGAACTCTACATTGATATCATATTTTCACAAATATTGAACTTTCACAGTATTCAAGCCATGCATTTCATAATACATACCATTTCATTGATATTTATATGTGTTTCATTTGACCGTTTACAGTTGAGCTAGGATGCATTTTCGCTTTTAAGAAACATGTGACATTTCGAATCTGAGCAAGCTTTTAGGCTCGTTTTTTTTCAAATCCGCTGGGTTTTTGAAATAATATTGTATTGTGCGACATTTTCAGCTAGCTATATTCAATGAATAGCGTGTACTTCTCGTGTTTTAAGAATACGTAAGTCTAATGACAACTTGACAGGGCAATGAACATAACCATATGCAGTAAAACAGTATCGGAAGGAAATATTAAAATTTATCAAGTATCGCGCGGCCGTGAAATAAAATAAAGCTTTAAAGCGTATGTGCGCGGCATTTATGTGGCATGCATTGTGATTTCACTGAAGACAAACCTTCGCGCGTAACTAAAACAACAAAATCCGGGCCTCAACGTTTGCGACACCTCTTTTGGACACCAATTACGGCACTTGCAAATCGCCTCATTGTTCAGGTGCATACATTACAACACTCTCTTGTCTAATGTTGCTTCAATAATATCATCTCAAACACCTACCACACACTTGGTTTGAGTCCTAATTTACGTTTGTGCTGTTCATTGGTATCATTATCTAGGTACCTACCTATCAACTATTCCAAATGAATTGTAGTACAGAAACGGTTGCATTCAAAATTGGTAGATTGAAATTGTTGTACCATCTGAATTGTAGATAAGAGACATCATACATAACATGCACTGCATGTATTCGATAGAGATAGCACATGTCACACTTTGGTTGCTCGCGTGTTGTATGTCATGAAAACCAACACCGTAACTAGCGTATCGAGGTTTAAATTTCACAAATAATTTCATTTATACGTCTTGACCTTAAGTTTAGTTTGTCCTCTCTCCTCATGTGTGTCACATTTCTTTGATTCCGCTACCAATCAGTCTATCCATTTCGGATTCTCAACCAATCACCACACACCTTTATTATGATGCTCCGTGGACACCTGCTATATATCAGAGCTATAATTCGTATAACGCAGTGGTATTGATACTGGAGTAATATACTCTTTTAACCTATAGGATAGCAGCTCCAAATACCGATTATGCCATTTCAGCACATTCACACCCGTCGTCGCGCGTTCTTATACCACGGTATTGGAATTGGATGTAGGTACAGCTGGTTTACCACTCGATCCCACAGAATATGTCTCATGTAGCAGTGTGGTTTGTGACCAACAAGGCAGTGGTTCTTTGTACAATCATTTAGTGTGACAACTACAGTGTGACAGGGTAAAGTATGGTGTCAGTGGTCATTACATACACAGGCACGCGCGCGTTCGTTCTCTTGAGTGGTGGTCAGCTAAATAGTTGCGTTTAACATGTCTCTGTCTCTCTCTCTCTCTCTCTCTCTCTCTGTTAGGCTCACTACATAGCTTGTATTCTTGAAGAGCTGTTCATTTTGTTAGAATCGTTTACTGGACGATCTCGATAACTATTCAGGTTGATTGATTTGCTACTTGTAGTTTTATAGCTTTTCGTGCTCGTAAATCATTTCCATGAAATATCGATACTCGATAGATTCATATCATATGATTCCCGTTACCTAGTTACGTCACAACAACCCCTGAATTGGCACTTGATCTCTGGAACCACCACTCTCTTACGTCACTTTTAACCAATGTCATTTGATCAGTGCATTCTCACGAGGCAATCATTGGGCCACTTTTAACACCAAAATTCAGAGATTTGTGGTCCGTCTTGATATTGGAGCGTGGACTGCCAAACAAACAGAAACTGTTGCCATTGCTAACACAGCATGTACAATATCAAATCACTGTCATGGGCACTTATATAATATATGCCTGTTTAAAATGCTGATTACGGTAGGAATAGTGCCATATTTGGGGTAAATATTGGCATCTCTGACAGTCATTTACCAGCATTGCCGGTGACAGCCGTTGTTGTATTTCATGCTCACCACAGCAAGAGAGGGAGAGATGGGGCAGTGGTTATATTTCCTTCTGAAGAACTTGTTATGTGGAACGCTAAACACACTCCATTCACAGAAACACTCACTCCCTCTCTCCTCTCATAATGTCTCCTCTCTCTTGATACGTGATTTTCCCTCTGCAAAGTTATCATCTGCGAGTACTGTTCTTAGATCAGTGCTCCTTCATCAAAATCGTTTCTAATGCGATGCAGATGGCATGGCAAGTGGCATTTTTACTGGCTCATGTACCACTGATCAAAACACCTGTACCTCCTCAGTCCTCACGAGTATTAGACATATTGGTTACCTATAATAATTCGGGTGTTGTGTGACTTTTCTCCTGAAATACGAGTGTATATATTTGTTCGCGGTAACACGATCACTACCGTACCAGTCTATAGGTGTTTTAGGGTATTAGGTATACCTAGGTTACTAAGTTATCATCTCTGATATCAGTAGAAATTATAGAGTTAGTGATCACGTGCACAAATTGATTCCACGATCCGTACAGATACAGTTTGTACGTTTAGACAGGTATGGAGATTCCACCGACAAGTGAAAATTAGAATCTCAGTTTTTGTGTTGGACGTCTGCCAGTTTTTATTTCACCACCTTTCGCCGCGTGCTACATTCCAGGGACCGTCACAGAGAATTGCAAAAATTTAGAATTTCATAGTATGCCTTACGATACGTTAGATAATCCCAGAACGTCCGTTTGAATGCATCGATCTGATGCCTATTCCCGGATCATCACTCATCAGTGATGAATTATGATCCATAACCCTCCATCAAGTAGGTACCTATCATCCCATCCGTCATGGTCGACTGGTAGCAGGTGACATATCTATTACCTACGTATAAGACGTGCCAGATGTATGACTAATATGATGCATAATTCATTACTCTGAGTGTAACTTTTCATATTAATTTCAACACCCACTTTACTTACCCACCATTCTCTCCTCACTCCCCATCACTCTATATCGCTTCAATCTTGAGTTGCTTTCTAACTTTCTACCCCCAAATCTTCCCTCACCTCCCCTATTCCCAATCTAATGATAGGTATGCAGTCATTTTGTATCGCTCCATCCAATCAATGTGATACGTCTAAGTTTCATTTCCGCATTCTGCAGTTATTTTCTCAGANCCCCCCCCCCCCCCGGCAGATAAATATCGAATCAACCATGAAACCATTTCCTTGAAATCTCGTGCTTCTGTCATAGTTGACTACCCTGCTCTGTAACTGACTTCTTATATGATGATAAATTTGCAGTTCCATTTTATATCGTGACAGTGTATCATGTTTCTATGATTTGCATCTGGTTACGGTAGTAGATAAATGTGCTTTTTGATGAAGTGTTGACCCATGTTTAGTTCACTGATTCAACCGCTTGCTTTACCTTTACATGATCAAGCTTTTCACCAGCTCACAACGAAATAAAGTCGGGAAAAGGTGGCTTGGTTCTAGGGTTTCCATCTAGATATTATCTAGATAAGATTATCTAGATAATTAGCGAATTTTCTTTGTCTATTTATCTAGATGATTTGTACTAGATATCTAGATAATTTTGAAATCCCTTTTTCTCGAGAAATTTTGGGAAAAATGGGCTGAAATTCCTCAAAAAATAGCTCGATTTTAGGCACTGCAAACGTATGATCAGCAGATTTTGATTCTTCATACTCCACCTTAGCTACTGATGCTACTTCTTGATTTTTTCCCAACAGAATTAATCGAGCAGGGACCTACAGATGCCTCAACTCTATTATAGATTCCACTTTTTGAGTTGGAAGCTCCAGATTCCACTTCTTGAGTTGAGAGGCGGGAGCAACAGATGCTAAATGCTAATCTTTAAGTTTAAGCAGGAAGCTAAAGATACTGCTATTTGAGTTGGCATCTACAACTTGACTTTCTAGAGTTGAGAGCTAATCTTGAAGTGTTACATTTCAAGTTGAGAGCTACAGATCAAAATCACTCATATTAACGTTAACAGCAAAAGATAGTACGCTTTGAGTTTGGTCAGCAGATACCCTATGTTGAGTTATCAGGAGCTACAGATACTATTCTTGAGCTGGGAGCCACTGAAACTGCCTACTACTTTAGTAAGGGGCTGCCGACAGCCGACAGCCGATACTATAGTTACTTCTGAATAATTGAGTTGGGAGCTACAGGTGCTTCTT
This sequence comes from Beroe ovata, assembly GCA_946803715.1. Lineage (NCBI taxonomy): Eukaryota > Metazoa > Ctenophora > Nuda > Beroida > Beroidae > Beroe > Beroe ovata. The sequence continues at coordinate 96,457 of CAMPET010000124.1, forward strand.
CCTTCATGGTTAAGAGCTACTGTAGATACTTCTTCTCGAGTTGGGAGCTATCGAAATGGTCGTTACAACTTCTCTACTTCAGAGCTGTTCATGTTATAGACACCAATTCCAGGGCTAGGAGCTAGCAATATCTCCACCTCGATCCCCTAAGCTTCTAAGAATCAATGGCCGTACTTGAGACGTGCCAACTGCCCATGAACTTCGATGAAAATATCAAGCAGCTATAGTTTACAATCGGAGACCATTCTCATGAGCCAGTATACCAAGCTAGAGTTAAAAATTGGGTCCTATCAGTTGAATTTGCGATTCAAAATTTTATCTAGATTATCTAGATAATGACGAAAAAATTATCTATTTGTCTAGATGAAAGATTTTGAGTAGATAATGGAAACCCTACTTGGTTCGCCACTCTGAGCAGTGAGCGTGGTAGATCAGCAGTACTCTGCCACCTAGGATAGTGATATTACAATTTGTCACCTCGAATTCTAGAAAAACCCGAAATGCAATAATTGTCCAATATAGCTGCCCGGTGTAGTACAAATGGGGGATAATTTCTCTAGATTATTAAAATATCGAACATCTTTTTACACGGTCATGATTTCATTCATTCATTTTCTCTGTGTAAGCGTTGTGCTAAAATTGAGTGGTATTTTACCTCCTTGCACAATAATTCTTATCATCGTGGTTTCTAAAGCTGTTTTATCCGGTATCGGCGGTTAATGCAGTCGTGACCCAAAAGCTTTTAGTTGCTGTATCCGTATACTATATTATAGGGAGCGCGCGCATATAATATGGGTATAGCACTATGATACCATCGCAGCCTCCATATTCCAATATAGTTTATCCACATGGACTAGCTTAATGAACAAATGCTGCCATTATGAATAGTATTGTTCCAGTGGCACAACAGTGCCATGCTTTCAAATTCGAGTTTTCGCCACCTTATAAGCTCACGTATTTTGTTCTCAAATTTCCGTCGATCGTGTCGCTTTCCGCGACGTGCTCTTCAATGACTCAGATCTATAAGGTAAATTGAAATTCACTGAATTGATTATCAAGACTATATATACCTACTACTATATAAGATGGAGCCAGGGTCACACAGACAACCATGTGTGAGTCTCTCTGTGTGTGTGTGTTTGTGCAAATATGGTGTTATTATTATACTGCTCCCAGCTGCCCCAATCTCTCGAGATCACGGAAACAAAAACCCGCGGTCACTGACTTCTGTAAACAACTCGCAGAGACCGATTCTCATATTTGTTGTTTCTTCTTTACGAGTACTGCAGCGGCTGCTGTGATATAATGGTGCGCGACTCGCAATTCGAGCAAGCTATTCTTCAACATGAAAATATGTGCCATAATTGTAATATTCATGAAGTCGAGCTCTGCCATCTGCAACATATTCATTATTCATCTTATGAACAACAAAATTTATTTCTATCCTATGGTTATAATGTCACCCTCCTCCCCTTAGTCCTACCTCTAACCTCACACATCACTTGATAAGTAATCACACAAGGGCTACGTACCAACTACCAGTGAACATGTATTCATGAGGCGCTCATCTTGTTGCTCTTTTACAGTTCTGCTGTCTTCTTTCCACTCCGTCTCTAGCCTGTCAACTGTCCACTTTCTTGCGCCAGACCACTACCTGTTGTAGTGGCGACTGTCCAGTGTCCACACCCCACTGTTCACTACTTCACTACTTCACTACCTAGCGCCAGTGCCCAGTCCACTGACGACCACGTCTACTGTCCACCATTACTGCCCAGTCCAGTGTCCACTGTCCACCACCACTACTGTCCACCACTACTGTCCACCACTACTGTCCAGTCTACTGTCCAGTCTACTGTCCACCACCACTACTGTCCACCACTACTGTCCAGTCTACTGTCCACCACTACTGTCCAGTGCCCAGTCTACTGTCCAGTCTACTGTCCACTGTCGACCACGTCTACTGTCCACCACTACTGTCCAGTCTACTGTCCACTGTCGACAACTTCTCACCATATCACACACCACCAAATCTCAGATATGTTTCCTGGATGACGTGACGATGGAATCAGTCGTTACATTTGATAAACCGCTATCGCACAATGGTGACGATCTATCTGGCTCAGGTATTATACGATTGTACTTATTCATTATTCATATCATCATCATTTTAGATAACTCTCATTTCCGTCCCATCTGTCATTTCTGTCCAACGATTGGGAGGAATGTTATCACTAAGTTTAATCTAACTGGTCGTTACCTATGCGGCATAGTATGCTATCCAGTGAATAAATAGACCAGCTCAAGACTAGATACATATTTTCAGATGAAGATGATAGCCTATCAGATATAATGACGGCGGTTGACAAGGTTACTGATAAACTCGGTCTCACGCTTGACACGTTAGTATTATCATTTGGATCCTCGACCAATCATAGCAACATTATCCTCCCTTTCAACTTCAATCCTCCTTTTCAACTTTAATATCAGATTGTCAGACCATATTCTAGCGATAATCGTGACGAGCGTTAGCTCAGCATCACATTATAGTTATCATCATCAGTACTGAACGACAGTCAGTCACTCTAAATATTTTGCAGGGCTGAAAACATCACTCCATCAGCAACAATACTTCTCGATCTTCCTGACACACCGGATAATGAACGTGTTTCGTTCATCTCCGATTTCCCTGTCCTGAACCTCATAGAGCTGGTGCAAATCAACGAGACTGTGGTCGTCAGTGACTCTGAGTCGACCCCACGCGGGGGACCCGATGGTATGATATTCTGTGAGGACCCGTCCCCTGATGGGCTGCATCAGGAAACAGTGAATGGGCTTGTTGGAATGGATTGTACAGAGCAAAATTTGGATAACCACGCAATTAGGTATGATTGATTAACATTCCTCTTAACTCGCCTTCTCTGCTCACTTTTATTTGAATTGTAGACGAAAAACGCAAATTATAATAACTGTATTATAACAACAACTGCCATTTTTTCAGCAATGGTCTGGACGGAGTTTCCATAGCAACCGCAAAAACAGAAGTCCATCATAAGTCGAGTTCAGACATAACGGACAATTTCGGAGAGAATTTTTTGGTTCACAGCATCGAATCCACTGAAGACAATCATGCTTTACCTATCCATGATAGCGAAACAGAGATTGAAGCCGGAATCGTTGCTCCTGTCTCTTCAGCAAGAACTCAGAGCTCAGAAGTAGGGTCTCTGTTGAGAAACGGTACTGACACTGATGACGAAATACCGGAATCGATCCAGATTCAATCCATGGTCTCGTCGCCCTTCCCCATCATCCCATCCCTCAATTCAGTAAAATCTGACGTGTTCTCTTCCACAACGGAATCAGAATTCGGTCTAGAAGACACATCAGTCGTTTCGACAACTTCTGTAAACTCTGAGCCCGTTCTCGAGGCTGTACCAGGGCAGAGGGGTCAATACGAGATTATAATCGATTCTGATCGTGGTGATATGACTTGCACTAAACTGAGCGATGAGGGGACCACTCCAACTGACCAGAGTGAACTGGCGACATTTGACACGATTCCCGTGCCGAGCGCGGTCATCAGGCGTGATTCCGACATCTCGCTGTCATCTTCAGAGTGCTCGACAGAGATGTATCACTCGGAGTGTCAGGTCATGACTTTCCGATCAGCCGAGGACAATAACTCGAGTTCACGTTCATCTATCTGCTCTGATACTGACATTGTGGAGAGCATGGGGAAGTTGAATGAGATGAAGAGGGAACTCTTCACAAGGGAGGATGCTAAGGAATACCTTGATATTCTGCAGTCAATGGAGGTCGACGCAATGGCAGCAATTCCACATGATTCGACTAGTTGTGACTTGATGTGCTTGAACGAGGAACAAGTTGATGACTCAAACATCAAAGCATTTGTCGATTCCCAAATCAGAGTAGCGATTGCGAAAACTCTTGTATCTGAACAGATTTCAGTGGCAATGTGCCAAACGAACTTAGCCCCACAAAATGAGATGGATCACTCGACGCTCTCCTCTAACACGGTAGTGTCCGACTGCCCTGCGACTGTTTCCTCCTACCCTAGTTCCGACGGAGAACTAAAACTCCGTGACGTTTCTGTGACAGAAACACAGCCCGTCAACTGCGAGAGTCTGAGTAAACTTGAACATGACGAGACTGCATTTTACTCTGTGAATTCCAGCTCAAGTAATAGCCTGCTTTCATCAAGAAGTCCCGGTGAGGTCAATGATATGGAAAGTGGGGTGAATACTGGAAACAGTTCAGATTTGCATAATGAAGCGTGTGTCAAGGAGAATGCTCATGTTGATGACATTCCGGAGGGAACACTAATTTCAGCATTACCTGTGACGAGTTCTGATGAGGGCTCCATCATCCAGTATGTCGAACCAGAATCCCTTGACGAAGACTCAGAGATATATTGTACATTTGCATTGAATGCTGTTTCAGATGCCTCTATCAGTGGAATCGAGGCTAAGGCAACTATCATAGAGGATCACGATGCTTCAGATCTCTCTATGGGAGATGTGGATTTGGTTACCTCAACTCCAAAGCAACCAGAGTCCAAGATACCAGAAATTCCAACAATCATAATTGATCCTTCTTCTGAAGCATCGGGGAAAGGGGCATCTAATCAGATTTACTCTGATAGCTCCAGTTTATCTGAAGAAGATGGTTTCTGTGAGTCAGAAGCCATGCAGTCAATCTTGAACAAGATGACAGGTATTACAAATCAGACAGCCGAGAATGATCTCAACTCGTCTTCTTTCTCATCTTCCTCTATGTCTACAAGACAAACAGGTGTCATTGATTCGTCTGAAGTTTATCCCAACTCAACAGATGAAACTGATGAGGTTTTAGAGAAGGTAGAGAAACTTAAAAATGACTCATCTGCTATTGAAACCGCAGATCAGAGGGAGGGTAATGATGAACAGACACCAACAAAAAGCTGTGCTAGATCATCTGATGATTATAGTGAACGTGGCGTGGACTTGGGCATCACACTAGCGCTTAACACTGATTATCCCAATGATGCTTCACCTGAGAATGATATTACTGATGAAGGGAACACAGCTGATGACGGAATCAAAAACACCAGGGATTCATTAAGTGCGAGAATGCCACCTCCTAAAACACCAACTCTGAGGCTCTTCCTCAAGACAAAGTGGCCTAAGAGAGATCCTGTGGTTGGGAAGAGCTTTGTTGTTGCTTGTAAAGTAAGAATGACTGGTTTCACACTAAAAGACAAGGATCTGAAGAACAATGCAACTGTTAGTTTGTATAAGGACAATGAATTACTCACAGTGTCAGGAAAGTTTATCAAGGGTTACTTTGTGCACAAGATAAAGAAGCCTACAGTGTTTGACAGTGGCTATTACAGATATGTTGTCAATCTCCTAAATTATGAGGCTTCAGAAGAAAAAGAAATAAACATTCTCCCAAAAGGATCATCAGGTTCAAGTAATGTGAGGTCAATCAGTTCAATAGGATCACTTGGGTCACTTGGATCTCTATTTTCTCTAAACAATAAATCTTCCAGAATAGATCATGACAATCGGTGATATTAAGACTCTTCTCTCATTTAGTATTAGAGTATTGAGCAAATAAATAAAATATAAATATAAGAGTTATGGTATTTAACCATCACAATTCACAATATATTAAAAACTGGGCATTCACTACCATTGAAAAAACACCACCTTAACATAGGTGTCCAATATAGAAAAGTAGCAGGTAGTTAACACTATCTGCGCATTACAAAAGAAAGTACAAAGTTTAGTAACTGGAAAAACTATATGAATTTGATCAGTACCTATACTTCTCACCTCATGTTTGTTCTTGACAATTTAGCATATGATAGTACTTAATAGATAAATTCTGATCATTCATCATGTTCATGACCAATGAAGAGTTTCCGATTTGCGATATGTACTTGTGAACCTATGCTGAACCCCCTCTAGCTCTAGAATCGTAACCCAGTTCCTGTGCTGAATTGCTGGGGACCACAGTTAAACACAATATTCGTTTTGAAGTCTTATCAGAGCTTTGTAGATCTTTGAAGCACATACGTGTACTTAATGCCAATATTAGATAATTGTTTACTTCAATACTTCATGGTGTAGGGTATTTTTTATACCGTCGCGCACGCTTGTGGGATTTTACCCTACCGTCGGTGCGCGCGATTTTCAATCCGCCCCGGGATAAAATCCCGCCAGGATAAAATCCCGCCAGGATAAAATCCCGCCAGGATAAAATCCCCCCGGGATAAAATCCGCCAGGGATAAAATCCCGCCAGCAAGGGTAGGGTGAAATCCTACAACGCGCACGCAAGATCCATGATTCTCGCGAGATCAGAATCAAAGGTCAGATCAGATAAAATCTGACAAATTTTACTGTGAACTTGAAAGTCGCAGAAACTTATCAGATTTTCCCAAATGTTATATGTCTACTGTTTCTCGCGCGCGGCGCGCGCGCAAGAAACAGTGGACTGTTCATGTCGGGCAATGTTAACCGGCCATCCGCTGCAGATGCAAGCCGCGAAGCTAAGTCATAGGCCATAAGCATCAGTCAAATCAGATTTTATCTGACCTCTGTTTAATTTCTCGCGCGCGACGCGCGCGCGCCTTCCTCGAAGGCTGTTCCCGCGCTGCGTGACCCAAATACTCCGCGCGCGCTGCGCGTCTCCGTGGTTTGGTTTCCTTTCTACGACTTTTCAGTTCACTGAGTAGAATAGGGGCGCGCAACGTGTGCACATCGAAGGCCGAAACAGGCTGCTTCGGCTTTTGATGAAGGCGCGCGCGCATGAAACAGGTCAGTGTGCACACGTTGCGCGCCCCTGTTCTACTCAGTGAACTGAAAAGTCGTAGAAAGGAGCGCGCGCGCGGAGTATTTGGGTCACGCAGCGCGGGATCAACACAGGTCAGGTAGCATCTGACATTCTGACAAGAACACACATAAACAAATCATTACGTGCATGAAAAATCATTGTCAGGTAGCATCTGACATTCTGACAAGAACACACATAAACAAATCATNTATCTGATTTGACCGGCTAAGCGGCCACGCGCGCGAGAAACAGAGGTCAGACATCAGATATTCAGATAAAAATCTGACAATGCAATGTGTTCTTTTCAATAATGCAATGTACTGTGTTGGTTTCAGTGCTTTAGAGTAATGAGATCAGAGATGGTTGTTGTTGCTATAATCGTTAGACAATCAAAAATCGATTAGGTTTTCTATTCACACTTTTCTGCTGCCAACTAAGTAATTTAGTAATCAAATTTGAGATGGCCTCCAGTATTCAAAGTGGAAGAATATTTTGTCCTCCTACTGAAACAGAAGACAATGGTCTTGACACAGATGGGCAGGGTGAGAAGGAGAAGGTTGTCTATTCTGATGGAAGCGATTGGACAGTGGTAGGCAATGGGAGAAAGAGGAAAGGTAAGACTTACTCAAGAAAGAAGGAATGCACTGCAATTGAAATTTCACTACCTATATCAAGCCCAGATGCAAAGATACCTAAATGTTCCACCCCAATGAAAGCTGGTGATGAATGTGTATGTGGTCAGTTGACCAATGAAGGGGATTCAATACAGTGTGCCAAGTGTAGCATGGTGTACCACATAGATTGTGTTAATCTGACTGGACTTTCACCAGATCATATAAACTTACTTAATAATTGGTGGTGTTTTGAATGTGTAAGCTCCAAGTTCTCTTCTGGACATAAAGTAATCAGGAGAATTGTCAGAGAGGAACTAAAGGCAGTGAGACAGGACATAGCTGATGTTAGAGAAGACCTGGTATTTGAAACCAAATCAGTCCAATCAGGGGTGAGAAAAGAGGTTAAGTCCTACGCTGAAGCTATGAGAACAAATCACAAGGAGGTAATGGAGGCAGCAGCAGCTCCTGCACTTGTTAAGAATGTGTGCCAGACCATGAACGTTGAGAAGATTGAGAGAGAAAAGCGACAGAGAAATGTGGTTATATCCCATGTTCCAGAAGCACCAGCATCCTTGAGTGGTGAACAACGCAAGACACATGACTTGCAATACATCTGTTCAGAGAAACTTGGCATGAAGCAAGATGAAATAGTAACCTGCTTCAGGGCTGGTAAAGTGAAGAAAGATGACAATGGAAACATGCTACCCAGACCCTTGGTTGTGATGATGAGATCAGTAGTGCATGCAAATTATTGGCATAATGATGGAAAAGGATTTCATATGGGTATCCATTGGGTTAATGAAGATCTTTGTAAAGCAGATCGGGATGCAAGGTTTTTTCTTCGACAGCAGAGAAGAAACAGACAACAACAACTCCACCAAAGGCAGACGTAGTCAAAAAGAGACATCTGAGAGCATACTATACTAATGCTAATGGTCTGTATGGGAAGTTGACAGAGTTATGTCTTCTAGCCAAGCAAGAAAACTTAGACATTATCTGTGTTAGTGAATCACACTTTCATGATGGTCTTGAAGATGCTGAGACCCATATACCTGGATTCAATATCTTCAAAGCAAATAGAGACTTTAAGCTTGATACAACTAAGGGGTCAAGAAAAACAAGTGAGAAGGGTGGTTCTGTCATTTACCTGCGTGATAACCTATCAGTTGTTGAAGGAACTTTTGACACAGGAATTGATTCAACATCTGTGACAATAGAGACTGATGTTGGCAATATTTTGATTGGATGCTTCTACAGGTCTATGTCTCTCAATGATGCCCAAAACGCTGAGTTTCTGGAATATTTTTCTAGTAAGGTTTCTAAAAACAATGAGGATACAGAAAAGATCCTGTTTGGAGACTTCAACTGTCCTGATCTGTCATGGACAACAGGGAGTTTGAAAAGTCCTGATGGATCAGTTGATAAATCAGTATGTTTCCAACAGAAACTTCTAGAGGTAATACATGATGCAGGTCTAGACTGGCTAATCACCAATGAAGTAACTAGGAGGAGAAAGTTCGGGACCTCAGTCCAAGAAAGCACACTTGATCAAGTATTCTGCTCTGATGACGCACTCGTGAGTGAATTCAAAATATCTAGTCCACTTGGTAACAGTGATCATGTAGCAATTGTATCAGATCTGAATATATTCCTGCCCTCCAATGAACACTGTCATGTGATTGATGATGTTAAGAGAAACTGGGCTAAATATAGTCTTGAGGACCTGCTTACAGCTGCACAGGATATAGATTGGAATTTCAGTTCCAATTTAGACACTATGAGTATTGAAGAAGCCTGGGATGAATTGCATACCAAGTTGCTCCAGGTAACTGATAGTGTTTCAGTATCTGACTCTAAAAAGTCTGATAACTGCAACATGCCTTGGATGAACTCTAGTTTGAAGCGTGCTATTAAACAAAAGAACTTAGCTTGGGCTAAATTTGATGTTCAGCCATCTAATGATAACCTCAGTTTGGCACTATCAAAGCAGACTGCACTAAAAGATATCGAAACAAAGTCAAAAATGAAGTATGAGAAGCTGATCACAAGTGATTTGAAGCACAACCCCAAGGCATTTTACTCATATCTTCGTAGCAGGAGGAGAGTCAAATCTATGGTTACAGTACTGAGGCAAGAATGTGGTACCCTAACGAAAAACGACAATGAGACTGCTGAATGCTTAGCAGATTCCTTCAGTTCAGTTTTTGTCAAAGAACCCTTAGGCCCCTTGCCACAGGAATGTTTCAAATCATGCGATAATAACATATGTGATATGGACATCAAAGAATCCGATGTTTGCAAGGAGCTCAGATCTTTGGATGTCTACAAAAGTTTTGGTCCTGACAAACTTCATCCTAAGCTTCTCAAAGCTCTTGCTGAGAACGATAGTTTCGTGGAGAGTCTTACCAAGTTATATTTGAAGTGTGTGAAAGAAGAATGTATCCCAAAGATTTGGAAAGTGGCAAACGTTGTTGCTTTACATAAAAAGGACTCCAAATTAGATCCAATGAATTATAGACCTGTGTCGTTAACTTGCATACTCTGTAAGATTTATGAGAAGTTCGTCAGAAAACATATCTTAAATTTCGTAGGTGATAAGATAAATGTGAATCAGCATGGATTTGTTAATGAAAAATCTTGTTTTTCTAACTTATTAGAAACTGTTGATGCAATAATTAATATGCTTGAGTCAGGATGTCCTGTAGATATCTTATACTTTGACTTCTGGAAAGCTTTCGACANGATGAAGGGAACACAGCTGATGACGGAATCAAAAACACCAGGGATTCATTAAGTGCGAGAATGCCACCTCCTAAAACACCAACTCTGAGGCTCTTCCTCAAGACAAAGTGGCCTAAGAGAGATCCTGTGGTTGGGAAGAGCTTTGTTGTTGCTTGTAAAGTAAGAATGACTGGTTTCACACTAAAAGACAAGGATCTGAAGAACAATGCAACTGTTAGTTTGTATAAGGACAATGAATTACTCACAGTGTCAGGAAAGTTTATCAAGGGTTACTTTGTGCACAAGATAAAGAAGCCTACAGTGTTTGACAGTGGCTATTACAGATATGTTGTCAATCTCCTAAATTATGAGGCTTCAGAAGAAAAAGAAATAAACATTCTCCCAAAAGGATCATCAGGTTCAAGTAATGTGAGGTCAATCAGTTCAATAGGATCACTTGGGTCACTTGGATCTCTATTTTCTCTAAACAATAAATCTTCCAGAATAGATCATGACAATCGGTGATATTAAGACTCTTCTCTCATTTAGTATTAGAGTATTGAGCAAAGTTTAGCAACTGGAAAAATTATATGAATTTGATCAGTACCTATACTTCTCACCTCATTTAGCATATGATAGTACTTAATAGATAAATTCTGATCATTCATCATGTTCATGATCAATGAAGAGTTTCCGATTTGCGATATGTACTTGTGAACCTATGCTGAACCCCCTCTAGCTCTAGAATCGTAACCCAGTTCCTGTGCTGAATTGCTGGGGACCACAGTTAAACACAATATTCGTTTCAAAGTCTTATCAGAGCTTTGTAGATCTTTGAAGCACATACGTGTACTTCATGCCAATATTAGACAATTGTTCACTTCAATACTTCATGATGTAGGGTATTTTTTATACCGTCGCGCACGCAAGATCCATGATTCTCGCGAGATCAGAATCAAAGGTCAGATCAGATAAAATCTGACAAATTTTACTGTCAACTTGAAAGTCGCAGAAACTTATCAGATTTTCCCAAATGTTATATATATGTCCACTGTTTCTCGCGCGCGGCGCGCGCGCAAGAATTACAGTGGACTGTTCATGTCGGGCAATGCTAACCGGCCATCCGCTGCAGATGCAAGCCGCGAAGCTAAGCCATAGGCCATGAGCATCAGTCAAATTAGATTTTATTTGTAGGATTTCACCCTACCCTTGCTGGCGGGATTTTATCCCTGGCAAGGGGCGGATTGAAAATCGCGCGCACCGAGGGTAGGGTAAAATCCTACAAGATTTTATCTGACCTCTGTTTAATTTCTCGCGCGCGACGCGCGCGCGCCTTCTTCGAAGGCCGAAACAGGCTGCTTTGGCTTTTGATGAAGGCGCGCGCGCGTGAAACAGGTCAGGTAGCATCTGACAAGAACACACATAAACAAATCATTACGTGCATGAAAAATCATTGTTGTACTAGGTGATGTTTATTTCCGTTATCTATTTGTTGTCCTGACTCCTGATTGATTTGTTGTTTCTTATTGAAATTTGTTGTTTCTATTCTTGTGGTTGAAAAATTATGGCTGTAAGTGTAGCTGGTCATAGAATAGCTGAATAGAGTTGCCTGAAGGCAAAAATTTTTGTTTATTTTATTTATCTATGATGATCACTTCATTCCCCCATTTGTAGAACTGGTACCTAGTGTGTCGCTTCCATTTTAGGTCATGTCGTTTATAGTGCAAAATTGCTCATAATCTCAATTGTGAATTAGTAGCTTTCATCAATAAACCTTTCAGTCATTCTACCTAAGAACCTCATACAACAGAAGATATTAATTTGACTAGAAATGCAAATCAGGTATCAGTTTGGATTCTATTGACTGAACAAGTAAATTGCATATGAGGTGCTACATCTTAATATACTATCAACAGAACTATGGGTAATGAACATGCTAAACTCTCTCCTGAGGAGCTCAGGGAACTTGAAGATTCAACATATTTTGACAAACGTGAACTTCAAAAATGGTTCAGAGAGTTCATGAAGGACTGCCCATCTGGATCACTCAGTAAGGATGACTTTATAAGGTAAAATTCTTAACCATGAACAGGTACAGTGATTGCAATGTACAAGAAATGCTCACTCTGTGGCGGATGATATGTAAATAATTTGTTTCAGGATATACCAGCAGTTTTTTCCACAAGGCAATCCTTCTCAATTTGCAAGTCATGTTTTCAAAGTTTTTGATTCCAACTCTGATGGTTGTATTTCATTCAAAGAGTTCATTGTAGCTCTTAGTGTAACAAGTAAGGGTACATTGGATGAGAAGCTAGATTGGGCTTTCTCTCTGTATGATCTTGATGGAGATGGGTAAGTTTGGTTGTTTTTTCTCATGTGTGGTTAATTGGCTATTTTATATCAGAGTTTTAATAGCTGTAGCCCGTACACTCAATTTATTTCAGTTTTATTAGCAATGCAGAAATGTTGAATATTGTGAACAGTATCTATGAGATGGTTGGTAACATGCTGATTCTTCCAAAAGATGAGGACACTCCCCAGAAAAGAGTGAAGAAGATATTCTTCCAGATGGACCATGATAAGGATGGACGACTCACCCGGCAAGAGTTCAAGGAGGGCAGCAAAATGGATCCATTCATTGTTCAAGCTCTCTCAATAGACTATGACCATTCAAAAATAGATCCTAAGAAGTCATAAATAACACCATGATTGTTTGAAAGAAAAGTACTGATTTTTGATCGATTTGTACATAACCAACTTCCCCGATTACCTATCTAGAAATAATATATTGATATTATCAGATCCCAGGTTATTTTATAGAACTCGTTTATCTGCTTTTATAAACAATTATTTTATGATTAGAATGATAACTATTTGTTGATTCAGCTTATTAGAGCTAAGACTTTAGCCGTGTGAAGCCCATCAATTTAAGATTATCTGACATAACTTTCTGGCCGGTTTTCCCTCCCACACAGATTCATGTTCTATTAATAGAATAAAACTATATAATTTAAGGATATATCTTTACTTCTATGTTTATCAAATTGAGTTATATGCCTCCTCTCTTGTTACATGCCATGAATCAGGCTCAGAGCATTCATTAGAACGATTTATTATAGGATATCCTACTTACTTCATAGGGTGGTGTCCACTGTCGAATAGCTCACTCAGACACAGTAGTTTTATGTTTTGGAGTTATACGGCATTTATCACTGCTATTTATACTCGCAGTATGGTGCTGCGAGATATCATTTGTCTAGCGGCAGACTAGACAGCAAAAGTAGAGGTTCAAGTATCAAGTTACTTGGGTGTGTCAAATTTACTCATTCAGTTCAAAGGCCCTTGTTGATTCTCAGTGTCAAATGAGCGGATATTAGTTAAAATGTATAGTTTTTAATCATATGATTATGTGAAAAATGTTTAGGTAAAGAAAGCAAAATTTCGTTTAAATACAAATTTAAATACCTATCACTTATTAATGAATTGTACATGTTGGATGTACATTAATCTGTTGAGATTCCATTGATTTTTGAAGATATGTTTGCTTATAAAGATCTAGTTAAACAGTTGATAATTATAGCATGAACTGTAATGGAAGAGTTTTATGAGATGAATGGCTCCAAGTTTGTTCCTGAATCTACACTTTTTTAAATAGTGTAGATTGATTTACACAATGGTTCATCATCCATGCGTTGCTTTTCATTACCGCAATAACGGCATTCTTGGGTCATCAGTACATAATATGTTTAGAAAACCCTGCTCGTCCAAAGTTGCCTTCTTGAGGGGCTTGAGACCATATCAAAGCAATATTACTCCCGGATTCATTTTATTTGATTAACTTCAGTGTCTCATTGCTCATAACTCCTCAAAATATTTATTGAACTCATTGAAGTCAAACAAATATAGGCTTGAGAAGAAGGAGTTCTGGCCAAAGAACCTGTACACAAAATGACTCACACATGTATTTCTGATAGGATCTAGGGAAGTCGCCATGTCTGCGATGGACTTTGACCTCAATGAGTACTACGCCCATGACTATCGGAACCCTGGTCCCCAGGGGGTTATGAGCACTGCAGGGGCCATCCCAGAGATAAACGAGAAGGGGGAGGTTACCATGACGAAAGTCAAGGTCCAGAGGTGAGGGAAGAAGTGTCAAGAGGTGCCATCGTGCTAACTATGCGACCAATTTGCTCGATCGTGACGATATTCGTGACCATGTGACCAATGTTTACTCAGGTATGTGTGTGGAAAGAGGCCAGATTACGCTCAGGAGAGTAGCGAGGAGGAGGACGAGCCAGTTTTCTACAACGAAAACGCAGGTATGTTCATTTATTTCCTTCATTTCTTTAAAATAACCACGGGTTTATCCCAAGAGAAGTCTTGCAGATTTTCGCCTCTGGATGCCACAACTTCCCCCTTGAGTAGTAATGAACGCGTGGGGTTGCCCCGTGATCTATCTCCCATTGCTAGTGCCACCTGTCTCCATTGCCACCTGAGCCCTGGTCGCCACCGCTTATCATTCTGTTTTTGCTACCGGACTAGACCAATCAATACGGACACGTTGACTGTTGCCGCATATTTTACAACATCACGATTTATCACGATTCAGAGAGACAATGTTATCAGGGCTTAACACCTCTAATGATCAGTCAATATACACACACACACACACAACATACACACACAGCACACACACATTTATTAATATGTGTCATTTTAGCAGGCTCGAAGGGGGGTTTAGAGTCCTCAAAGTTATTATGATGATGCATTCTTTTAACAAGGATACATAGTACTTTGGCGTGTGGCCAGAAAGCGAACTCCTTGTGTAATACATAACGTGTGTATAAATGTGTGTGTATAGAGCACGAAGTGTTCTGTAGGTGATAATAAAAGAGAATGCACTTTTCCTCTAATTCAGAATTGTACATGACAACGTGCGACAATAATACAGTGTATGTGCGCCGTGCGGTTGTATCGGGCGTGATTACACATCAGATACATTGAATTTGTCCATTGTATGCAGTACATTGCACGATGTATATTGTATGCATATCATGGAGAAGGAATATAGTGAAAGTATGTGTATGCTATATACTAAACACACATTATGTATTCTGTTTGTTTGCAATGTATATTGTATACACACATGTATACCCATGTATTCACTCAATCAATACCTCAACCAGGTCCAGGAAAGGTGTCGGATGACGTGACAGAAGCTCCTGATCGCGTGACAACACTTCATGACTCGAGCAGTATCAAGGATAGGAGGCTGGAGCGAATGAAGGAGCGACAAGGGAATGACGCTGGACGAGGTAAGTCACACCTTCGTGCTGCTATCTCAAAATTGAGCTTTATCCGAAAATAACACCGAATGTGGTTTATTCAACACAGACTTGAGTAATATTTCCTTGTGTTTCCACAAACTTGAGTAATATTTCCTTGTGTTTAGGAAGAGAGCGCGAGATCATCAAGCCTGAGATTATTGGGGGTGATGTGTCGGAAGCGGAGAGTGAGGAGGAGAGTGAGGGAGGGAAACACTCTTCCGATAGCGAAGCGGAATTAGAAGAGGATGAGGTATGGGTACATCAGAATGCGCTGATATCGACACTTATTCTGCTGACACCGCTTTCCTGGACACCACCTCTCCTGACAGCTGACACAACTCTCCCTATCACCACATTCCCTTGACACCACATCCCCCTGACACCACCTCCCCTGACACCACATTCNAGTGAGGAGGAGAGTGAGGGAGGGAAACACTCTTCCGATAGCGAAGCGGAATTAGAAGAGGATGAGGTATGGGTACATCAGAATGCGCTGATATCGACACTCATTCTGCTGACACCGCTTTCCTTGACACCAATCTCCCCTGAGACCACCTCCCCTGAGACCACATTCCCTTGACACCACCTCCCCTGACAGCTGACACCACATTCCCTTGACACCACTCTCACCAGGTGGAAAGGAGGCGGAAGCTGGTGCTGGAGCGGGCGAGAGAGCGGCAAGAGGCGGAGAAGGACCTGCTTGATTTGGAGGAAGAGGAGGAACAGGGGAGTGATGACGATAGTTCGGAATATGAGGAGTACAGTGACAGTGAAGATGAAGTCGGACCCCGGTACGTGACTGCTCGAGCCTGATCTCAGCTCCCTTTTCACTGTCGCTGCTTCACATAAAAATCGTGAAATCTGTCACTATCGAGTCTCTGTTCTGTCGTGTTTTTCAGTCGCCAGCTAATTTGTGGTGGCGCAATACACTTCAATCACGAAAACAATACTACAACAAACGATTATGATTTGTGCTCTCTCTGAGCATGTGTAATGTGTAAGTGCATGTGTTTGTATAGCAGGCTTTCACCGCCCTGCATTTTCTGTCAGATTGAAGCCAGTGTTTGTACGGAAAGCAGACAGAGTTACTCTACAGGAGAGGGACGCTCGCCAAATGATGGAGGACCAGAAAATCGAGGTATTCCCTCCGCAGTCATTTATCTCTCGCTTCTTCCTTTTCCCTTCATTTCACTCGTTCCCCTATTCATATTTCGTGTGGAATTGCTAAATTGCTCTCTAGGATCGAATTTATTATCGATCTCCAATCACATAGGTCGACAAAGCGAAGAAGGAGTCCCGAAAGAAGGAGACTCACCAGATGGTGGAACAGATCATCAAGGAGGAGATGACAGCTGAACAGCTCAAAAACCAGGCAGCTGACAGTGACGATGACGGTAGGAGTAAATCTAGGGGGAAAGGGGGGTGATGTGCATCCGATTATTACTTCTATCTTTCTATCTCTAAAATTTTGGTCGGATCACTATGAGAAATTTTGTTTTGTTTCGTCACGTAACCCGTCGATTCATAGGAAAAAACACTCATCGTCTACGAGTATCGGTTAATTATCAGCCCATTATCGTCACTGATTGCCAGGTGAAGCTATCAAGACTGACGATGAGAATGAGGAAGAGGAATACGAGGCATGGAAAGTGAGGGAGTTGAGGAGGATAAAGACGGTAAAGGAGGAGAGGGAGGCTCGGGAAAAGGAGGTGAGATTCGCCCCGATAGAATCATCTCTACTCATGGTGACATCTTCCTTCCCGTATTCCTTGTTTCGGTCCCGATTGCGTCATCATCCCTTTTCTCGCCCCTCACAGGCACTGGAGTTGGAGAAAGTTCGTAACATGACGGATGAAGAACGCCGGCTGTGGCAACGAATGAATCCCAAACAAGTCACAAACAAGATCGAGAAAGGGAAGTATCGTTTCCTACAGAAGTACTACCATCGCGGTGCATTTTATCTTGATAAAGACGATACAACCCTCAAACAAGACTTTTCCAAACCTACCCTTGAGGATCATTTCGACAAATCAATTCTCCCCAAAGTCATGCAAGTCAAGAACTTTGGTCGAAGTGGTCGGACGAAATACACGCATTTACTCGATCAAGATACGACCAATGCAGATTCCCCTTGGGCACAGACAAACCAGATGAACACCAAGTTCCATGCTACATCAGGGGGAACTAAGTTACAGTTCAGCCGACCTAGCGATCGGAAGAAAGATAGGTGAAGTGAGGGTCTAGATTTGATATCGAATAATTTTGAAAATCATGTATACCGTGTCGATCAGAGAAGTTTTACTTTACTATTGATATTGTGAAAGATGCTTTCGCCACAATTACAGACATATAACTACAGCTAACTTTTAGTTCTTTGACTTTGTGCTGATGTAAACGATCCATCTTGAAATCTTGACTGAAAGTATATTCTCGTCTTAATTTTGATCAAATAAGGGTTGTTGATCTTTAGCAGTTATTGATCTTTAGCAGTTTCAAATCACAGTTATGTGGACTTAATTGGAATGCATGTCTAACTGACTGACTACAATCCCATTGCTACAGCTATGTCGGATGACTACATGTCAGATGATTTCCTCCAGGAAGCTGCCAATGTCAGACCGGGTTTGGTGCGTGGCGTGGGGAAACGTAAACTGGAGGCGCACAAGCGCCACTTGGATTCTCTGAGGGTAGGTGGGTCAACTTCCTTAGGCCTAGAAACTTTCTTATTCTGTATTTGTAATTCCCAACATAGTAAAAACTCCATTCTGGTCTTATCAAAGTTGTAGGTTGTTGTTATGCGACAATTTCATGATCAGGACGCTAAGGAACAAGCCAAATTTCGTAAAATCTCTGCCAAGGAGAAGTTGGTGAGAGGGTTGGAAACCACAGTTATAAGTGAGGACAATCCAGGATTCAAGATGATGAAAATGATGGGCTACAAAGAAGGATCAGGCCTTGGCAAAGACGGTATGTGACATGTGTACAATATTTGCCGAATTGATGAGTGTTTGTCACACGACTAGATACAGTATTTCGCGGAGCGCGCGAGTGCTGAGTTTATGTGACAAAGCGCGGTTTTCAGGTTACACGCGAGTGTATATCGCGCGCGTCGCAGATTAGATTCTTAATTAATTGTGGTTGTTTCAGGGGAAGGGAGAGCAGAACCAGTAACTGTAGACCCGTTCAAAGACCGATCTGGGCTAGGGAAGGATTCAGAGCAGAAAGAGAGGCTTGCTAAGAAATTGAAGAGGGAACAAGCCCGATTAGATACCTACAAAGTTTGATTCCGCTTCTTGTTAATTTGGTGCATTCTCAGTGATTGAATGGCATCAAGCAATGATGTCTCATTTCACTCCAGCGTAACGAAACTGTGCTGTTACGGCAATTCCGTTTGAACAAAAGCTGTGAAGCCAACGCAAGACATTTACTTGCAACAGTGAGAAAATGTCAAGCAGTTTGTCGACAGATGGATGAAACAATGGGATTGGAACCGCACAAAACTTGGTTTTGGCCGAATGAGATTGATGAAGAAGATGACGAGGTGAGCACAGCCATAGACAAATTTCGATTCTATTGATTTTCGTACTCAATATCATTATTCCTAATGGCCTCAATTCACCACAGGAATACTTCGAACCGGAGCCACAGGAAATACTACCGGACCTCTCAAAATATCTGCGGACAAATCACTTCTACTGCGTGTGGTGTGGTGTCAAATTCTGTGACGAAGCTGATCTTGTTACGAATTGCCCCGGCGAAGAACAATCACACCACGACAGTTCTCAGAGCGGCGATTTTGGGGATGATACCGATTTTGCTGACTGACAGGCATCGCAAGGTGTTCCGTTTCTTGCAAGAAGAGGCTGTGTCTGTTATTACACTGAAGTACTGCAGCTCATTTAATAGTAGGGGAAACAGTGAGAACTAGGAATTGAATTTAGAGTAAAATCATGATAAATGAATTACAAGAGAATCTTTTTCGATATAGAAAGACTTGAAGTGAAACAGCCTGATTGTAAAAGTTCCTATACAGTATACATTGAGTGTCTACTACATTGAGCGAGTGGCATGAGCATTGAACATCCTTCAAATAATTTCAAATGACTCTGAGCGTCTTTCACAAAATCTCTATCTTACAGTTGTAGACTTCTACTTTATTCGATGCTAGTTCACTCCTGTGAATACTGGTTAATGTGATACGCGGAATGATCAATTTGATTAGCTTCTACTTTCTCTTCTTTCTCAAATAAATGTATTCCCATCAGAAAAGCCAAATATTAAAGCAAATATACTACTTATTTACTTTCACATGAAAGAATATTCACTTTCAGTTTAATTTGGGGGAAATATGATGTGTAATCTGTGCCTATATCATAATCAATTTATGACTATTCAAATGTGATGTATCAAACTGTTAAAACTTTAAATGTAATAACTGATGCCTCACTTACACTACTATATATTTACAGTTTATACATCTTAAAACATAACGCACTGTCAATATACAAAATGCATTTGACGGACACACAGTACACACACATACACACTGTGCGCATGTTCTCCACGTGCGTGTGTGGTGTGCGCGGCTCAACAAATACATACGAGACGACGCAACTATCTCGCTCACCCCAGTGGAGAGAAGCGTGCGCGGCTCAGCCCCCTCCACCTCCCAGTCTCTTGTTAATGTTCGGCAGGTAATGACTCATGTCGTAAATGGATTTGTTAGTAACGGGGTCCTTCTGAGAATAGGTCTTGTAAGAGGAAAGAGAGAGAGTACTGCCCGCTGGATGACCGTGTTTGTTTCTCGCGTTTCGTACGACTGCACTTTCGTTTTTCTAGGTACGGAGTTATGGTTCACCTATCAGGTTCCGTGAAGCTATAATTTGTTCGTGCTGCTATATGAATCAAGAGGCTATCAAGACCATGAAATATAATCGATCAAAGATTAATATTTATTCAGCTGGTCTGTGGTCTGATATTGTCATAAATCTTACACAGAGAGAGCTTTGCAGCATTCGTCTGGAAAAATATAGTCAAAAGTGCTCAACGAGTCAGCAAATCAATGACCCAAGTGGTGTCATTATGCTGTTTCAAACAGTGTTTAACACAAGACTTTAGAGAATTCAAGAAGCAGTGTTTGAAGCTTATGTATCTATATGGTTGATCAAATTCTATGAATAATGGAATCATCATCAAAGACCCGACTGCTCCAAAGTTTTGCGAGTTTAGTTTCAGCAAAAGAAATTGCAGCGGTTTATGAATGTTAACGCGGAAAGCATGTGCATCCAGGCAGGGAAGAAGAATCAACATTCTGATTCATTAAACAGAGTTGCCTTCGGAAACAAATCAAACATTTCCATGGCAACACAAAGTAGGAAAATGCTTTTCACCTTTTTCGATTGAGCGGTAGCATCTATAGGCGGCAGCATGGTTGAATGTCCAGCATTGTAGTATGAATTGTAGTAGTGGTGCGTGGAAACTTTCATTGCCTTGTTGAGATTACTCGTTGGAAGTGGGGCAAACTCAATTTCCTACAAATTCATGAGAGTAGAGAGTTGTAACAAATCCACGAGATAGTGCACAACCTTAGGCTGTCCGGGCATCCATCTAAAAGTACCTTATCCTGGTGAGCAGCGAAGTAGCTAGGTCGGGCTCTATGGTTGTGAAGCTTCCTCTTCCTGCGGTCTGTGTCCTCCACAGTTTTGTTCAACTTGGACACTTCCGCTACTGAGGCGGCAGCCGACTGCCGCTTATCTGCGTCTCTGTGGATAAATTAACACGCGTGGGTAAAACCAGGATACCGCACAGTTCACTTGGGTCGCTTCAGTAGTGCCATGTTTCTTGTGATGATGCAAGCATGGAAAAAGGAACACCGCGACTCACCTAAGCTCTTTGAAGAAGGGGTGTCTGACAGCTTGTCGAGCACTCATCCGGTCATCTGGATCATACACTAGCAATTGGAGTATCAGTTCTCGGCAATCTTGAGAACCGAACGGGATCATCTTTGCTAAACCGGAGCCTGCATGGAGACATTTCAAATATGTTGAACTGAAATTGTGGGAATGATCGTCAACCACCTCATTGATAATCTGACCTCGTTTGTAGGGGAAGTTAAAGTCTAAACTCCGTGATTTGTACTTTCTCAGCTTGTCCAAAGTGGACTGGGACGGAGTTCCAAGGACATCGTGGATCTTGGCAACCTGGAGAAAATAGTGAGAGGAGGTGAAAAAGAACAAATTTCTCCCCAAAACTATAGAAACCTTTTACCGACCTGATCAACCTCGTTCGCTCCCGGGAAGAGAGGTTGGAGTGTCATGATCTCGAACATGACACATCCAATACTCCAGATATCCATCTTGTGGTTGTAAAACCCGTCAGTCAGAACACACTCCGGGGCTCTGTACCATCGGGTGGAAATGTACTCAGTGTATGGCTGCTTGCTGAACACCGATCTACAGCTACCAAAGTCACCCAATTTAACTTTTTGTTCCTGTAATCGATGGGATATATGATTAAGTTGAAGTTCCAGGACAACAATAACCAAAATCATGCAAATTATGATTTGTCAACTCACCCTTAAAAGTACGTTTTCGGGCTTAACATCCCGATGGAAGATCCCGTTTTTGTGTAAGTGTTCGATACTCTTACACAACTGATACATATACAATCTGATATCTGATTCTGATAGGTATGATTTGCGCCCTGAAACGTTGTTTTCTGATATCACAGCTATCATCGGAATGAGGAAGCAATGATTGAAATACGCAATTCCAGTAGCAAAAACACGTGTGCGCGGCGCGCGCGGCAAAATCATACCGCGCGGGAACAAGTAATCTTCAAGAATGTATCCGCGCGCTACGCATTCATCTTTTCGAGAAATCTCAAAATATGGTCGAATTCACACAATACGCCCGATCGTTTTAAAAGGTGCTGAATATAGAAAAGAAATCTCACTTTGATGTAGAAAGACAAAGAAGCTTACCTCTGATCAACTCATACAAGTTTTGATCCATTAACTCGCATATCAAGGAGAGTATCCCAGTCTTTTTGTTACTGAAATAATCTCAATTGTTGATGCCTACACGGGCAGAAAGTAACTTTTAAAGTGATTTACGTATCAATTCGGTAGACAGAGTCTGTCGGATGGTAAAGTCTCATAGCTATAAAATGTTGTATTGTGGGGTGAGACAATTATAAAGTGGGTTATAGTCACACACAATCCCATAATCGTCACAAACAATAGATAGTCACAAACAATAGATAGGTACTGATACCTAATATATCTGATAAAGCTGATAAGTTCACATTATAGAAGGGAGATGATCTCATGAGGTTATGATTCGAAAGAAATAGACATGAATTTATGTGATACAATGTTCTGTGATTCCGAATTAAAATCGGTTATTCGGTTCACAAGTCCATTACGCTTCTTTTCCAAGTCATGCTGTGTATTCAAATGTTCGGATAGGATTTCAGTAAAGTTAATAACCGAGTGCTAAGACTTAGAGTCAATGCTCATGTTACAAAGTAGCTGGAGTCGCCAGGGCAACCTGGATCATTTGTCAGACACGCTAGTTATACCCTGTGTGTGTGTGTGTTTGCGTGTGTGTGTCTGTCTGTATGTGTGTGTCTGTATATGTGTGTATGTGTGTCATGGTATGATGGACTAAAACGTCCATCCTGTCGGCCCTTGTCAATCAACCACCACCACATTTCACTCAGAGATATTCATGAAATGTGTACACATCCAAGTATTACTTAGTGAGTAGAAAACGTTGCCAGGCAACAATAAAATTTGTATCTTAGTAAGGTACGCCGATAACAAATGGAATTTAAAAGACGTTATCACGATTTCCGTACTTAGCATTGCCATTGTGTGTGATGTCATTATGACGTCATTATAATCGTGAGAGAATCCGCCATTATCAAGTGCACAGCTTTTGTGATATATATGCTTGCTATCGACACACTATGACCGATATGTACTACTACGCATATTAACAAGATAAAGGAACCTCCGTTGCCATTAGCTACCCAATAATTGACGTGTGAAAAGTGACGAAGCGCAGCAACACTCTGATGTCTTGTTATGATCAGTATCATAATTCATGAACTCAATTCGTCATACATCAATTAACATCATCTGAGCTTTTGAAAGAAGAAAGCCCCTCTTTTTCCATCCCTTGCCGGCTTTGATAAAGTAAAACACGCCCATACTATGCTATCTATTAACAATGCAATAGTAGTAAAACTACAAAGCAGTGGCCAGAACCGTTGTCTATAACGATCAAAGCAAGTTCCGAAGCATTGTATCGCCAGCTGCAGCTGTTGTTACAATCATACTTTCATTGTGTGTGTCGTCAATCACATCTGAGAGAAGAGAGAGAACTAAGAATGGGAAAGGGAACAATGCCCCTTTGCATAGTGCGTGATAGTACCGGCATTTGATAGAAAACTCCTTGGAGTCCCTTTTGTCATCCAAACACAGTCCTTCTATCACTCCAGCTATTTATCAAGTCATACTTCTATCACTTCAGCTATTTATCAAGTCATACTTCAGCTGTTTAATAAAGCATGAAGTCTCATATCCATACCTCACCCACTGTCAGAGTGACGCTCTGAACGTCTTGTACAAGCATGATGCCGAAATAACAAGTGTTGACTTACTTCAACCGAGGAGTCAAATGTCCATGCCGGTCTCAAATTGAGATCTATACTGAATATCCACATCACACAGAATGATTACTAGAGATCTCCATATTTTGCAAGACTTGTGACACGATGATGATTACGTTCTGTGACAAAAATTGTTAAACTAGCTTCAAATAATGCGTTTTTAATAATATGCGTTCATTCAAATCATGCGTTTTAATATGCAGACTTGAGGAATATTTTCCATCATTTCTGTGACTCTTATCAGCTTCGTGAAGCACTATAATTCGGTATTAAATGGTAATTCACTTAAGCGGAGATACAGTTATGCGAGATCTTGAGATTGAAACTACCTGTGCCTATAGTCAAGTTTTTTGATAACCTTTCAACTACCAAAAAGCTTGGCAAAGTACATTCATGATCACTGAACGCGTCTGCGATGATAGGAATCTATATTTGACCATCAGGAATCTATATTTGACATTAGGTATTTGACCATTAAAATGCTGATAATCTCACAAATGCTGTACTATGATGTTAAGATGATGATTATAAGCGATGGTATGTATAACATCAGACCACACAGCGACTCCCGCTTGAGCCCTGAAGTATCCGTGAAATTACTACCAAACATTAGAAGATATATTATCATGGACATTAAAAATTCATGAAGTGTGTGTGCGCGCCTGCGCGCGCGCGTGTGTGTGTGTACTGTGTGTGTGTGTGTGT
>CAMPET010000124.1:121472-137515 GCA_946803715.1 Beroe ovata
GTGTGTGTGTGTGTGTGTGTGTGCGTGCGTGTCAGGTAGTGTGCCAAACGTTTCAGTTTGTCTACTAATTGGGATATTGCTTGCGAAGTGAGGATTGGGCTATCAAGCACACTTGTGTTGGTTCTGACTACTACCGACATGTGTCCGAGGTCAGGGATTACTGTAGACACATGTTGTATAGAGACGGAGATATTATAGTCTATACATCTGCATAATAAGATCATAGGTACAGACATGCAAATATATGATCGGTTTAAACAGACGCAGACAATTTTACACGATACATCATACCATGATACTTGCCGATGCCCGTAAAATATGCAACATTTTGTCATAGTTATCCCGGCATTTACCCTGATACACAAAACATTGTGCGAATACTTCGCAGTGTGGTAAAGCTGTGCTTCTGATTGAAAAACAAGACTTTTTGATTTCATTTGACAATTTCATAATCGGTGCATGTGGTTGTCATGGCAATTTCGATCTCGTGACAAACACGTGAGAAACACGTGCTACGTGTTCTACAGGTACCGCCAGCTTGGCATGATATACACACACAGTAAACAGCTGTATTCTATAGTGCCTGCAATGTCTAGATATGACAGCGCATGAAACAGAGAGGGGGAATGTTTATGATATTGTTGCCACTCAATCAACCATTATTCATTGGATGCCTTTTTTCTGGGAGCTGTTATACACAAAAGTTCCTCAACTATTGAAATTGAGACAGTTTATTGTTTAATGCCTGGAAGTTGACATACTGTGCTTACACACAGTTACAAGACGTGGACATAACCCGATTCCATACCAAATTCATCATTGGCTCATACACTAAAGCATACATTGTCATGGTTACAGCAGGTGGCAGCAACCTTTTCATCCCATATTATTCCTGGGCAACATCATTATTTCTGGATTTGGTCAATACAAAGAACAAACCGCTACGCCGGTTTGGCGCCGAACTACCGATTCGGCGCCAATCTAACCGAATCGGCGCCAGTCTATAACACTTCAGATCATGCAGGTTCCTTACTCTTGTATCCAAGAACCACAATTTAGCGCCAGTTTGAAAATAGCATACATAGGTACAATTAGCGGTATTCATAGCTCATCTCTGACAATTCCGCTTGAAAGAATAAAAACCTGATACCGAGAAATTCCATATTATGATTTCCATGGTTAGAGTGTTTTGTCACTAGGGAACAGAATATAATATGTTCCTAGGTCATGAGTTAGTTCTTGAGTTGCACACATGCACAATGCACATATAATACGTTCTAAACCTAGATTACTGGAATATTCAAAATATGTACCGGAAAATAAATCCTTGCTAGTGACGTGGATTGTGGCTTACGTCACGAGCTTGAATAACGCCTTCGCATTCGCAGCATACTTTGAACTTTTGGTCAAAATCAGTTTCGGTTTACTAGGCTATAGATTTTGCTCATAAATGGATTAAACTGATTCGGCATTGGATACTTCATTAGCTTTGTCGTTAGCCAATATCCTAGCCACACGTACACAGTACACACAGAGACACAGACAAACACACAGTACACACACAGTACACTCACATATTCCACACACAGACATACAAACACACAGACAGGCAAACAAACACACACGCACACCTCTCCTATTCTCTTTCTAGATCTGGTCACATGACAATTTGATAATTCCCAATTGTACTATTAAAATGTGACAACAAATTGCAAGCAACAAGTACTCAATCACCGATTAGCAATAGCAACATACAAAGTGTGCGTGTTTAAACACGAGGCTGCATTTCTTATTTTCCCACGGCTCTCTTACTGATCTCATGTGGATGCGACAAAGTACACACAAACGTAACACACGAACGTCAAACACACATGACGCTTGAGTGGGTCAATTTTTTTCGGGAAACAGATGATGAAATTTAGCCCTTTTCCCCGCTCTATTCATGCTAAATTGAATTCATGCCTGCGAAAAAATAATGAATGACTTCCTGGACCAAGGTGGAATTCCATGCTCGATTTCCAAAGAGTACCTAATAAGAATCAGCTTTTCAATAAGAATCAGCTTTTCAATGAGAATCTGCTTTTCAATAAGAATCTGCTTCTACACCGTGCAATTCCCATAGTGTCTTTGTCCTAGTCAGATAGATGTGCGCGGTTCAGCATGGTCTATAACGAGGACAAAGATATCACTACAATCATGTCAAGCAGATTAAAGAAACATGTTTAAACCACCCTTCACCACCTCATATATAAATGTACTAAACGTAGTTCATTTTAAACGATGTTAAACATGTATAATTAGACATTGCAGACAAAGTATGCATGTTAAGTGGTTTTAGAATACAGTGCAAGCCTTGCTATAATTGATACACTTCATGGTACGTTGGCGGGGAGGGGTTAAACATATTATAATCGAGAAAAGTTCGATGGTAATTATAGGTGCGTTCAAGAGCGATGAATCGATAGTTTATGTCTTCACTATTCAATGGACAGTGGTACCTATCTCCTGATAATCTATCATCTATGTTCTGATTGAAGACCCAGAAAGGCATGAAAGATGGTCCATCTCGCCTATTTGTCGTTGTATACCTACCTAATCTACATGCCACGATGACGTCAGAGACATTGAAAATTACGCTATGTCTTGTTTTAGCTTATTAGCCCATACTCAATACTCATACTGATTAAATGGTCGCCTCCAATCGTAGGTCATACACTAACTTGCTGCGAGCAATTAACAGTTTTAGTTACCATAGCAACACTTCGATACAACATCGGGGAGTGAACTGTAATTTGTGAAGGATAATATCCGGGCAGGATTACAGAGTTACAGTAATTAGATAATTACATAATTAACACTCACTCCCTCTCATATCTATTATATAGATGTTTCCTAATACTCAGATGATTCGACCATAGCCATAAGCCATGATATGGACTGTGAGGGCAGAAGCCCAACATTTTCTAACTCACATAACCCTTCCAACCATTGCCATCACTCAGAACATAAGAGAAGTATCTCAACTTTAGAAGTGTGTACTGTGTGTTTGTCTGCACGTCTCACATATCGCTATTCGAGAAACTTCTTTATCTACAACCTCTTTGAAGTTTGAGCCAGCACTCAAGTTTCCTGGAGTTACCACAACGTTCCAATCAAAACAATTGACCTCTCCCTTTGTCTCCCAGTTTACAAATTGATGAGAAGTAGGAGAAGACAATCATAGATTACCATTATTATAGCATGTATGACAATGTTTCACCGCAAAGCACACAGACACACACACACAGACACACACATGCAGCACACAGTACTATAATACTATTTTTTGTAGTTGAGAAGTTTAAACGCACGTGTGGTGCATTCCCCGCTATGATCGATAACACCGATGCAGCGATACAATTATCGACTGAGTCAAGCACCGTATTCAGTTTGCATGTTAACTTTGTAGTACTTCACATCAACGTCAATCTCTCAAACACACAGAGGAAACTGTACGTGTGGGTGGAGGGGGGCGAGCATTGAGGGGAATATAGATCAGTATTGACAGGGATTATTCAAATTGATGATGGAGTAATGTAAAGGGGGTGTCAAGACGGTCACTGAAATGGGGCATAGGACTGAATTTTTTCAACAAACACCCAGACACACAGGCACAGAATCGAGCAGACACAGACACTCACACACACACACGCACACACAGACACAAAACATACACAACACTTTCTATGATCCCTCGTGACACCACACAATGTCGTTGTGTAATGTGGGGCGTGTCATGGGCCAGGTGTGTACAACTGTGTGACTACCTTTAGTTTGATCTACAGCTGTTATAATACCACAACACAACAGTGTATAGTTAGTTATATAGATAGTTGTTATAGAATTTAGAGTTTAGAATTGAGTTGGGAGTTGCTATTTCGTGTTTTTTAAGTCATTCTATTAATTTTAGAGGTTCGTTAATTAACATTCTCAATGCAGGGCTTTCGCAGTACAAACATACTAAACATACAATGAAATCACGAGGCAAGTTAATTGATTGAGGAACAAAAGATTAATTAATTTTCCATTGCATGGTTTTACAGAGGTCACGAAGTTTTTTCTTCTTTCATATTTCGCATGTCTTTAAGGTACAGTACAGCTTGTTCAACAAATTTTTCCATGTCTTTTTTCCGACAGAACATTATTTATACCAATAATCGCATTTTCAATCGGCTCGTGTGCTGTTGTTTATTCTTCTATAATTGTTTTGCTGGTGCTAAACCAATTGTAATGAACTAAGTCAATAAGGTCTTTCTTCTTTGCCACGAACCTGCGAAAAAATGAGCAAATTTGATCACAAGGAGAGGAAATTGATCTCAAAGTTTAGTTTCCATGGAAATGTTAACATTCGTCAACGTTGTGTTTTTTCTTCAATTAACTAACTTCTTTCTTAAACTCAAGGAATAATATATACACGGTATTTAATATTTCATACGGGTATTTAATATTACATACAGGCGAATAGTAGGATAGCTGCGTAGTCTGATCACATAACAATGACATTGTCGATGAAATCACTAGCTATCGAATGATGGCTTCAGCACATAGGTTGTTGTGCAATGTGCACAGACCAATTAATATCACATTGAATATCCGCGGAAAAAATCAATACCGATGAATGTTTTCAAAGCTTGGATTCTTATCTATCAAAAGTAAGAAAGTATGACCCTGAATATGACACTACTACTACTACTACTACTACTACTACTTATCACTACTTTTAGTGATAAGTAATTCATTTCATTCCATATAACAGTGGTATAATATTATACCACTGCTTCCAGAGGCCATGTCAAATGACGACGCATCAGAGAGTAGAGTTCTCCTAGTCAGAGCCAGTGGAAGTGATGACTGCGATAGCAGGAGACAATCGGTTGCGCAGACAACTTCACTGCCGGGAAAAATAAAGAGTGTAACAGAGACACTGTGTACCAAAGTCAGATCTTATCTGGATGTGCACAGCCCAGCCATATGTTGGTCAGACAAAACCTCCGCCATGAGGGAGCATTTCCAGAAAATTGCTGCAATTGCTCTTGTCCTTTCCACAGCATTATCACATCTGTTTTTGGGTGAGTGATGAGCTCATGATCTGAAAAAGGTGATATCCTGTCGAAATCTCACGTCACTACAACCAGTTTTTCCGAAGGAAGTTGACCACTATAACAATCCCACAGGAGGTACAGTGGTCTCACAGCAGACTGACATCTGGTCGTTGACTCCTTTGCAAGACAGGATCATTTACACGACACTGGCAGTTTCCTCCATCGTGGGGTGCGTCTTATCTAGGCTCATACTGAGGAACTCAACCAAAGAATATAAACTCATTGCTAGTGAGTCTTTTAATTGATCTGTCCGATTACTAGCAGGGCGTTAGCATATTATCAGTTATCACCTTCCCCCACCTTAGATCAATTTGTGATGACTGATGTTTCGAGGAAAAATCCTCCCATTTCCTCATCAACCTACTTCCTGATTTTTTGCTGAAACACGTCACCATGTACTATACTTCCCATAACAGCCCTGCCATGCAATTGCTTTAACAAATTGCTGTGATATACCCATGCATCATTAGATGCTGCGTTACCATGGTTATTGTAAATACTCACTCCTTGCAACTTGAAATTCTGGAACCGCACCAAAATATTCACCGGTTCCTAATCTGCTTTTTAGGGTGAAGGAAATACTAGGTGTACCAGGTCAAGCTAATTAAAAATTCTTCCGAGACCCTTCTTTTCTTAGTGTGTGGCACGCTCAAAATCAATGCGACCCATAATGCCAAACAGGACAAATTTTAGAACTGGCGCATTTGGAAGTTACAGAAAATAATAATTTTTCTCTCGGACATGAGGATCACAGTCACATAAAAACGTAAAATCATTCTTCATTCCGCTTTATTGCCAGGCGCTGTCGTGAGTAGTGTTTGCATTGTGCTGAGAAGCGTTTCCCCCTCATACACGCTCTTCCTTGCCTCTCTTCCCCTCCTGGGTATTTCCACTGGGGTCAGTCACGTGACGGGGCTATCCCTGTTCTGTAACCGTGTGGGAAAACAACCAGCTCACAGGTTTGTAACGATTGGAAATGAGCGTCTACCGGAGAGACATTGAGTGGAATGGGAAGTTGATCATTGTCGGGAAGGGAGGGGCTCAAATTTCGAAATTCTAAAACTTAATAAAGAATGTTTACGGTATAGTACGTCAGACATTCATAATAATTATATCCATGTTGTGGATAAAGATGAATGATATCCAAAGCATAATTATCATGGATTGGATAATGACCTCATTATCTTGTAAAGTAATGATAAGTGTGATGTAATAATCACACAATTCATCAGATCTGCCCAAGTGTTGGTCCTGAATGGAATGAGTCACGTGGCAAACATCGTTATCTGTGTGGTGTCTTACCTATGTGCCTTAGGTGAGCAAAAATGCATGTCTTGCTTGATTGGAATGTTTGAAGTTTTGTATAATAAAGGATAGGTTTTTGAAGAATAAGGTTTGATCCAAAGGAACACTAGGCATTTTTACTCCTGCATAATATAAGGAGCTGATAATGAAAAATACATCGAGTTAGCACCAGGGTAAAGTTACACATAATGCGTTTCATCACCGACGGGCTATACTCCAATAACTTCCACAGAAATTGATGGAGCTTAGCTTATTAATAAGTAGGTATCGATATTTATTTATTTTACAACTTTTATCCGAATAATGCTGCCGAAAATTACANTTTCAGGCTGGCGGGGTAGCTACGTTATCCTAGCAATACCTATGCTCCTGTCTGCAATTCTGTTCTTCTTTACAACAAGCACCAAACAACGAGATCAGGGAACCGTAACAACTACAGAAATTCATGTGAATCCCCACGGTATCAATGATACACCGCCCGCAGGATGGACAGTATCGCATCTGAGTCCGCCATCAGAAACACGTTCAGAAGAGGGTCCTACAGATCCATCATATGCAAACTTTTTCCAAATAGCCCCTACCTCCCCACTCCATGACAGCAGTATGGTTGTCATAGAGACATCAGAGCATACTGGTAGCACGTGCAGAGCTCTCCTCAATCACAGATTCAGAGAAACCCTGGCTCTCATCAGCTTATCATTCCTCATCAATGCTCTAATCACAATGATATCATTTTCAGTGCCTCTAATGATGAGGAGTAACTTTTGTGGTCTACGAAACATATTCAATGACTCCGAGTATACTCAATATCTTACACTCGTCCTAATCTATATCTCGCTGACTCTTGGCTCCCTCATAGCTCATCTCCTGAACAGAATGAGGAACAAGGCACTTGTTTACATCTTGTTGACACTGATACTGATAACAATGATACCGCAGATGCGGTGTCTGTCACCGATACTCATGATATGCGGTGCAGCTGTCACGCTGACAGCAGTGGGCGGTATTGCTCACACAGTTCATAGCTTACTCATTGAGATTTACCCAAGTGATATGCAGGAAATCGCAGCTGGGATTTTGAGTGTGGGAATGTTCATGGGGAAACTATTTGGTCCTTTTGTTGATTACCTTATTAATTTTGGGACGATAACTAGTGTTTATGCGGTGTTTTATGTGCTGATTATTACATTTTCCATAATCATATACCGCGCAAGATTTGACGATGTTTTTAAGATCAAAGATGTTCAGTTCGATGAATCAGAAAGTGAGTCGTGAACTTATGATACATTATGGTTTATGAAGCAGCATTTGCAGAGTTTTAATTCATCTTAGCGATAGAAAATCAACACCTTACGATCTATGAAAACCAAATAAAAACTCACAAAAGGACTTCCTTGAGCTCCACAATGTTGTCATGAGGTGAGAGCCGCCTCATGGCTTGGATTTCCCGCAAGTTGTTGATCTGGTCGATACTGGGGAGCGAGAATACATGAGTGACCAATATTAGTAATGATCATTTTGAAGGAACTATTGAAATTTCAGCTTTCCCTGAAGTTTATCACACATTAAGGTGTCTCAACTCACGAAGTATAACGTTGCTTCATACGCTTCATGGCAAAGAAGTTGCCATCCTTGATGTGCTGGCATTTCAAAACCTCCGAAAATGTCCCTTCTCCCTTCTTTCCTAGGATACGGTAACCTGGAAACCAAAATACAGTTAAATTATTTGACGGTGGCCAACATTATCTTCGTAATTAGCATGATTGGGTAGATTTGAGCCGCTTAGGGTAACAGGTTGTATGGAAGATATAAATTACTGATCGTAGTCATCTCAATTATCATCAAAAATTGCATGGTTACCACAAATAAAAGCATGTGTCTGAGGTCATTTGAGCATTGAGAGTCATACCATTAGATACAACAATAGTCCAATCATATAAAATTTCTCGATTTAGATTCGAATTTTATGCCTTCTACAGTCTATACGTTGTGCTGTTGATGAGTCTATTTACCATGGACAACAGCAGGATATCGGCCCTGTGTCCGACCCTTCATGATACTATTATAAAAACAAAGACAATCCAACTATAAAGAGCTCACAGTGGAAACGTGGTAACAAACAAAACCGTTGAAATTCAAATTCATTTCAAACATAATACAATACTGAACAAGAGAGAATGAGGGATTGAGGGAGAGAGGCACAAGTGATGCTCACTGTTGTACTATATAATATTGTAGGTCAGGCAGTGCAAGGACTGATGACTCTTGTGCATCATACATGGCACAACTTAATTAGTACAACACAATATAGTACATGACAACAGCAGCCATGAAATACGTCATAATTGATATAGCCATGATGAGTCATTAATTCTGTGATTGTGTGAGTTAATTCAAAGAATATTTGACAGGAGTCTTTTGCTGCAAGATTAGATGTCTAATTCTCAATGAAACTTTTTGGTAGATCTTTATGGTTGCAGATATTTGGCCAATGGCCATGGATGAAAGAATTATCTAGGTGGTGGGATACATCATGGGAAGAAGATTACAGCATTATTTCTATGCACAAGTAATTAATCAAGATTATCCTTTCAGCAACATGATCAGTAAACATTGCATCAATCACATCAATACACAATTGATTTATAATGTTGGATTGAGTCATAGATCATAATATGATTGTTTATTTGGGCAGGATTGAGAGAATTAACATTTATGGAAACATACCATCCATATACCATATGTGAACAACTGCTAATGCTCCATTCTAGCATATCAAAAGTTCAATTAGTTATG
The DNA here is from genome assembly GCA_946803715.1 of Beroe ovata. Taxonomy (NCBI): domain Eukaryota; kingdom Metazoa; phylum Ctenophora; class Nuda; order Beroida; family Beroidae; genus Beroe; species Beroe ovata. Next base: position 130,715 of record CAMPET010000124.1, read on the forward strand.
TAATTCAAGTTTAGGTTAGATCTATACCCACTATTAAAGATGACAAATTTGATTGGGATAGAAAAAAATTGATAGAAAAAAATGATAGAAAAAAATTGAAGTTTGAGTTACAATCTCTTTCCTTACATACGTTGTGAGTTTGAAGCCTTCTCATCAATGATATTTATTTCTACCACCATAACCTTTGGACATCGTTTCTCAATATACGGGCTTCATACCTGCTTAAGAAATAGGATTTTAAGATATGTACATCAAGAGATAAATTTGATGAGTATGTATTTGGAGTGAGACTTATGACTTTTTAAATTCGTTGTTTTATATAGCAAATCTCCTGTGGTATTACACCAACATGGTTTCATATACCAACATAGGAGAAGTTTAAAACACTTAAATGTCAAGAAAGGACCTGCTTGTCTGATTTTAATTCTATGTATTAAGGTGAATTCTAGGTGTAAGTATGAATAAAAAATCGGCATATAAAGTTGATTCAATTGTCTTAGCCTCTCTGTCTACAATGTGGTTTATGTGCACACACCACATATACCATTTTAAAGAGTTGGAGTAGTGGGGTGTTATAACAGTCGCATGAGAAATCAAGAATTTTGAATCTCTGATAAAGCACAGCTGCAACTAGTGAAACAGTCATTGATAGTGAGTTAAACACGTTTCAGTGTGACAAACACCATCTTCAGTTCTGTAAATATTTTATTGGTGATCGAATTTGCGTTAATCTATCAAAAAATAAAAATACAAGTTAAAAATTAAAACAAATAAGTGTGAAACAAGAAATAATAGAAATTGCTGTGAACAAAAGTACCATTTTACAAAGAACTATACCATTTTACAAAGAAGGGTTTCTGAGTTATGCACTAGTCAAAATGGTGCCCATGTACAAATTTTACCACAAAAATTTGCTAGTAAAATGGTATATTTGCACTGATGACTGAACACAACTTTGATGATTCAGCATTCATGCAGTCGCGTCGCACTAAGTGAAATTTATCTGTCGACCTTGATAGCTTGAATTGCACCGCTCGCGCTACTAGCTACGCGCGCCTTGCATGTTTTTGTTGCCAGTTTCGGCCTCCGATGAAAGCGCGCGGTCAAAAAACGGTGGACAGATAACATCCAGTTATCATTGCTGGCGCTCGCCGCGCCGCCTGTTTCGGCCTTCGGTGAAGGCGCGCGCAAGAAACAGTGGACAGATAATTGTTTGGCGATGCTAGACCGCTAATGCAAGCCGCGAAGCGGCTTGCGTCTCTCTGTCTGAGAATAAGTTTGAGCCGCGCCGCGCGCGCGCAAAACGAAATTCTCGACAGGGTCTATCATCGATCGACAAACAGATAACATCCGGCAACAATTCTACTCAGTTAACTGAAAGTGAAAAGTCGCGGCGCGGCAGATTGGGTAACGCAACGTGGGAACCGTGAACATCTATTTTATTGCCGGATGTTATCTGTCCACAGTTTCTTGCGCGCGGCGCGCGCAAGAAACAGTGGACAGATATGAGATAACATCCGGCAACTATTTTACAATCACAGCTGTCTTATTGAATAAAATCTGTATCATGTTGATGTACAGCTACAAGTACAATACACGTACGTCGTACGTCGTACGTCCTACGTGTCATTCACAGTGAACGACGTACTGTTCCCGCGCTGCGTGACCCAAATACTCCGCGCGCGCTGCGCGTCTCCTTTCTACGACTTTTCAGTTCACTGAGTAGAATAGGGGCGCGCAACGTGTGCACACGACGTACGGTCGTACGACCGTCCAAATATTATCCACATTGGGAAGTGGAACTATCGCTTGTAATCAGATTAAAATTTGTCAGATGTCTCACTGTCTCAGCAAATGTGATGGCAAAGTCACACTCTTCACAGTGCTGTTACACCGAGAGAATGCCGTTGATCACTCATTGGCTCCATGCCAGACCACGTATTACGAACGGGGTCGAATATCTCGAGGGAGGAAAGACGGTGCGCACCGTCACACCCGCCCGCCACGAACATATGCTGCCCGAGGACTGCCGCTCCACACCCGTACCTGTCATGGTTAGTGTGATGGTCATGGATACTAACTATGAAGTACGATATCGGGGAGTGACATTTGAAGTTGAAGGACAATTTCACTATCAGGTTTAATTTTATACTTCATGGTGGAGTAGGTACATTCTATTCACCTGGAGGATAGGAGAGGGCTCATAGCATGCCAGGAGTTATTCCTCGGATCATAACACTCAACAGAGTCCAGGAGTGTCATCAGAATCTGCCCTCCCGGCACGTAGATACACCCGTTCAGAGTGACAGCCGCTGTCAGGGACCTGCGGAGGGATTGCGGGAAAAATTGACCATACATCATCACCGGGGATTCATTTCCTTGAATCGGGAATCTGAATCTGCACCGCCGGCCGGGAGCGCAGTAGGGGGAAGCCCTTCAAGTTCAAATACAAAAGATTGAGGATGGACCGAAATTTCACTCCACCGCATCTTCAAAAATTACCTCTTCTTCTTCATTGGAGCAACGTGACACCATTTGTCCATTCTCGGGTCGTACCTCTCCACAGTATTCAGATCTGAGGGATGCAGTACATTAACATCGAGTACCTGTATAATACTCAATGGTGTCATATTCGATACCAGTGGTGACACCTGATGACACCACCACCCGGTACAAATCTTGCACCATGGACACCATGGTAACGATTCATACCCGAATATCCGTCATATCCTCCCGCCACGTAGACGCAACCGTCAATAACCGTCACTCCAGCTGCGCTGCGCGACGTTGCCATCCGGCTTGATTCAAACCATTTATCACGATGACAGTCGTATCTGGATAAATTGTTGGTTGTCATGGAAATCGTCTTGGTGAGATTGATTTCGCATAATCACAATATTAGAATGTGTGCCCCGTGAAATTGTTGACACGGTTCTGATGATACTGATATAGGACCCACTTTATCTCAGTTATACCATACCTCTCAACTGTGGCAAGTCGGGCGTCTTCCCGTCTCCCTCCTATAGCGTACACGTAGTCGTCCAGACAGACCATGCCTGGGGATAGGACGTGTCATCAGGGGTCTACTGCTATAATATGGGGAACCCTGCCTCCCCCATTTGGGTCTACTGCTTCTACTACAACCACTGCTACTACAACAATAGGGCCGACTTTTCCCATGGAGGACTTATTAAAAAGGTCGGGCCGGCCTCATCACACTCCCACTGGTGTGAGGTAAGGAAGCACCACTACGCCTGATCCCAGTGTTGCATGATCGCGGCAGGGGTCACCCCATAGGCTCATAACCCTCGACGCTATAATGAGTCTGATGCCACCTTTCAGACTCTGAAGAAGGTGAAATCTACAGAGAATACATTTGATCCATTAGGTAATGGTCATGTATGAGTGTACGACGTAGGTACGTATTCAATGAACACGTCATAGTGCGCTCTTTTAACCTTCACGTGTTACTGATTAAGGGTGCTGCAGTACACCTTATTTTCAACATCATTAAATGAGAGGACGAACAATTCCCTGTTCTTCCCTACCTGATTATCATCAGCAATGGTAATTAAATTTCCATTGTTAATTGATATTATCCCAATTATCAGCCATTATCTCAGTGATGAATCAGAATAGGATCACTTACACAGTTCCTAGGTCCTACCGGTTGAAGAATTTGGAATTTTCCAGATATCTATCATTGTGTTTTTCCAGCTGACAATGCTGACAATCTGTTGTTCTTTCAAACATTTTCAGTACTGTTTCCATCTTCCGTTCTTTCAGAATGAAATCGCCGAAATGAAAGTCAGCGCCACTACGGTAGTATGGTTGTTGGCAATCAGCATGATATGTCATTGTGACTTGGGTTAGTTAAAACCAGTAATTTCCCGATTCTCAAGATGAAATGGCCGCGTTGCGTCTAATAATAGCCACGTCTTACAGATTGTGCCGTGTACCAGGACGCAACATCGACCAATTGTGTTGCACCATCCGAGTCTGGGGCAACACTCATTCTCGTCGATTACTGCGAGACTGTGGAACAAATATTCTGCCATAGAATATCAGGGAGTTTACAGCAGTATACAACGGATAAATGTCTACAGGTACGTCTTAATTATAGTTACCATAGCAACATGTGTTCGGTACCAATAGAAGAATTTTCCCGAGATGACGTTTATTTTGATGGAATGACGTGTCTAATACCATAAAAAGACATGTTTTTCTACCATAGCAACACGTGTCAACTAAATCACGTGATTGCTCGTCTTTTCAGCCCGATAGGGGTCGCCAGGATCCGCCTCCTGACACCATTTTAGTCTTAGGAGACACGTGTGACGATATCCACACCTCATGGACATAGTGAGTCATCATTTTCTTGCTATATATTATGTTCTTGCTATATATTATGTTCTTGCAGGAATATACGTTCCAGGACCTGCGACTAGTTATAATCCCCAATTCAAACAGCTCTAACCAAGTGATGAGCCATGATTCGAGTATGATGGGCTGGTCCACAATGACTACAGCTGCTGAAAGGACTGTGGGGAGCTACATATTCATGAACAAGGACTGGATAGATAATCCAGAGACTTCGTTTACAGTCATTCTAATACCAGGTAAAAATTAGATAGCATGAAGCAGTTAACTGCCCGGTACATTTCATGGCATCATTAATCATAGCATTATGGACCGAGTGAACCAGGACACGAAAGCTCGGACCTCATTAATTAAACCCCTAATAGGATGTGGCCAGGTTCTATTATAATGGCACGTGTGAGACCAAGGACGAAACATTTCCAAGAATAACGATTCATGTTTTTTGGGAAAATTCCCATTGCCCAGTTTAATTATTCTCTTCACTACGATAAACAATGCAGTTTGATTATTACCATCATCATGGTAAACAATGCGCGGCTCCCAGAGCTATGATAAAGCAGCACTGATCACGTATAATTCCCCTCCACACAGTGTGTATTGAATTCCCGGCCAGTTTGATCGGACTGGTCACAACAGCTGCCGTCTTCCCCATTTTCTACGAGACACGTATCACGGTAACGTGCGAGTCACCAGCAATGTTGCGAGGTGGAGGCGGAGAAGGGGTGTGTGATGGGAACGGGGAGGAAGGGATATCGATCCTCGAAAACCCTGAGTGCCTCATGGCAGGTGAGAAGCTGCGCGGCAGTGATATGTAATGTACAAGTGTAATGTACAAGTGTAATGTACAAGTGTAATGCAATGGTGTAATGTAGCAGTGTTATGTACAAGTGTAATGTAGTAGTGTAATGCAGTAGTATAATGTACAAGTGTAATGTAGTAGTGTAATGCAGTAGTATAATGTACAAGTGTAATGTACGAGTGTAATGTAGTAGTGTAATGTACAAACTGCATTATGAATGGTATATTGATTGTACAATATACCAACATCATATATAGCGTGCAATGTACAATATTCGTTGTATAAAAATGTATACTCTGGCGACATTTATCTGTTTCAGAAGTAAGTGCAGTTAGTCAAATTTCCGCGGATAATCAATGGATGCTTATTGCTTACTAAATGTTGGCCAACATGAGAATATCAATATGTTCTATTATCATCCCTAACCTAGATATCGTTCTCATGATCGCTAATTAACCCCGTGTGAGGGATGGTACAGTTAAACTCACCTAGACACGACCTGGGACAGGCGAGGGGGGCCACGACACGCCACGTGTCGTTATACGGAGTGTAACACTCGACAGAGTTGAGGAACGCTCGACCACCAAAGCCGCCGCCACAGAAGAGCGCGCCGTTACACGATGTGAGGCCAACACTCGATCTGCCGATGTTCATCGGAGATACCTAGGTATTCTTGGGTTACCATGGTAACGGTGACGGTATTAATCGGAGATACCTAGGTATTCATGGGTTACCATGGTAACGGTGACGGTATTAATCGGTAACTGGTATGAAATGCGTACCAGGATTGGAAAGCAATCGGATCCAGGAATGTCCCCGTTTCTACATCATCGAAATTGATCTTTGATCGAGGAAGCCTGACAAACCTGACTCCATGAATTTAACTCGCTGTCATATCTTTCCACGGTGGCTAACTTGATGCCGTTGTTATTCTCTCCACCGACGGCGTAGATTGACGTGGCTACGTAAGTGCGAGCCTTGGAACTGACAGACGGCAGTTCTGACCTCCGCTGTGTTGCAGAAATAGCGGGTAAGTTAGTGAGTGATTGAGTAATTGAGTGTATATAGAACTAGAAGCATGTAAATTGTCGAGAGAGTGTGACTGATCAAGATATTAATCAGCGAATCTCCGCAGCCTATACCTGGCTACCTGAGGCAGGAGATGGAATGCGGTGGCATTATCCAGGATTGGTTTGCACTCAGCACACTCCGTCACCAACGCCTCAGTTTGTACGCAGTCCAGGAGTAATTTTGGCGACATCACGCCAAAGCGTACGTGACTGAGAATGGTGGGGAGGGCGTGGCGGCGTGCAGTTTCGTCATGTTTGACCCACCTCACCACAGCATTGAACACCTGTGGAGTACAATCAGTGTTTCTGTACTGGAGGTCATAATCTGTACACATGCTTGTACGTCTTGTACTATTGACCCGGAACTTTTGGATCACGGTGGGTACCTGAAGGTGGGTACCTGATACTGTGTCGCGCGTTCCGTCTTGAAAATATCAATTTGAAGGTGGGAACCCGGCCGTTAATATGTTCTATTTTTAGGTACCCACCTTCAAATAAGTCGAACGCGCGTACATTACTGTGTTATGAAATCTTGATACGCGTGTGTGTGTG